>JAYMTF010001321.1:0-24277 GCA_036897485.1 Pelargonium nanum | reverse complement strand
ACTCAAGGCTGAGACCAGATCAAAGACATCTAGAGAATGGAGAATATGAGTTGGCCAATGCAGAGAAGCTGAGACTCGAACAGTTGCAGAGACAGGTACTGAACCACATATCCCTCTCTTGTATATAATATATCCTTCTCTATTGTGTAGCTAGCTCAACCCATTGGATTTTCACTTTCATTTCAGTTATATATTTATATGGAGAGACTGAGAGAGTCTTACCCTAGCTATTAGTGGCTGAGACTCAACCAAAACACAAAATAAATGGATTTAGGCGGGCCCGCTCCGTGCCCACAAATTCATTGGTGCGGGTGTGGGTGTTAATTCATGAGGTGTTATTACCTCATTGGGATGTTTGAGTCTCAACCACTAAAAGTTTGACTGAGATTCTTTTTCCTCATGTGTATACACATATATATATATACACTACACAACAATAGGCATAAAAATAGTACAAAATATGAAGTTTAGCATGGGACAGCCCGCACTTTTTCTACCCATTGTTGCAAGGAAAACATGATCGTGATTGTAGGCTCGAGGGTTTTGTCTTCTGGAACCGGCTTTTGGAGCCAAGGATAAGGATAATCCATATACTGACTTTGTGATGCACAGGCACGTAAATTGCAAGAGAGAGGGTGGCAACCAAGATGGTTCCAAAAGGACGAGGATGGTTGCTACCATTACATAGGAGGATACTGGGAAACAAGAGAGAAGAAGAACTGGGATGGTATTCCAGACATATTTGGGCAAAGTAGCAGCGAGTCACCGCCTCCATGTTTAGTACTACAAGAATGAGAAAAATATCCATTATGTTAATGGCGTAGTTGTTTCATGTTAAGTTATAAAGCTGTTTTTATGGTGTTATGCTAATTTTTGTATGGTCTTGCCATATGACATAGATGCAGAAAAATGTTTCATATTATTGTCACAAAATGTTTCACCGTCCTCTTCAGATTCAAAGTTCTACTGGAATCCATCGTTGAGTTCATGAACATTGCACCATCTACGTCTGAGCAAAACTTAGGTGGAAATTAATGAAACGAACAAAGAAGAGAGCAAGTTAAAATTTGGGCGCAATAATTTCAAATTTTGGTTGATATCAGTGTGATTCATTTGTATTTTGTCACAAAATAAATTTATCTATTGTTTGGCTGAAAGAATACAAAATTGTGAGAATGGCAATAATTTGAAACTCAACACAAAAAACTAGAATGCTAAAATGAAATCCCAAAAGAGAAGAGGTTGGTGGATCATTTCCATGCTTTCTTTCCACGGAACTGTTTCCCAGCTCGTTGTTGCTTTATCCTTTTCTCTTGACGAGATTTTGCAACCTTAGCTCTCTTTGCAGAAAGAGGCATTTGTTTCTTGTGTTCCTTCTGCCGATTGCTTAAACCACCCGTCTGTCCACAAACACAATAAATCAGATGAATGTCTCGTTATTTAGTTGCAACATGAATGATTGGAGGTTTAAAGACAATAGTATTTCGATCCCGCTCAAATAAACATCAAAATTGTTTCAAAGTTTTTCCAGAATTTCCAGTTAGGTAGGAAGTGGAAAAAGAAATTTGAAGATGGGAGAAGCTAAAGCAACCAATTCCTAGGACATATATGGGGCCTTAGATTGCAGGAACTCGACAGACCCCACTGGGTTGTCAATTTGAACTCAAAGCTGCAGGCACCCGAAACCTGACCCACATTTTTGCAAATTCAGATCACATAAATTTGACCCGGCAATTTTCCAGGTTGGATCGGGTCTAAGTTACCAGAAAACGCTACTCAAGTAGCGATCTTCGTTCCGGAACATGGAACACCAACGAACCAAAAGTCGAAATCTTCGTTCATGAAGTAAGATTGACAATTATTCAATTAATTATGTTATTACTATATGTTTTGGAACAGGAAATCTCCGTTCCCGTTCCAAAGAAGCCTACCCCAACATTCCAAACTCTAAAATCCTAACGTTCCGTGTGTTCCCGTTTTTGCTCCGCGTACCAAAGAGTTATTGTGTTTGTGTGTGAAACATGTGAACAATAATAATTTTCCAAGTCCTCTGAGATTGAGAGATTCAGGAACACCACCTAAACCAATTATTTTTAGCAATCCCAGATCTTCAAAACATGGTATGCAAAAAGAAATCTGACGTACCTTATTCTGTTTCATAGCAGCACGAGCCTGGAACTTCCCCCTATCCTCTCTTCCAGCTCTCACCAGAGCCAGCCTTTCCTCCTTGCTCATCTTTTTACGGACATGAGCCTATAAGGACATGCACAAATGGATTAAAATATGTTTCCACCATAACCAACTTTTAAAGAAGGGGAGGAAGTCAGAATATGGATGACAAACAAGTACAATTATAGACGAGGGAAGCTCACCTCAAGCTTTGAAGGATCCACAGGCTTGGCACTCAATTGGTCATAACTTGAAACCTTAGGTGCTTTACGTAACAGCCCATGCTGGGTCAAAACAGTTTTTGCTTCTTTCTTTGCCTGAAAAACAAAACAAATCAAATCATCCAACAAATAGTTAGACAATGTCCAAGTTTGGAATTTCACCAGAATACACAAAATGTCACACATTAATGTTGTCCTTCACTCAAGGTTACAGGATGTTTCTCTTTAGTCAGCTTGATTCTTTGCTTACTGTGAACTACACAACATACCTTTAATTCCTTGATCCGTTGGAAATCTTCATTAGAAAGAATGCCATCATTTGAATCTGGCGTCGCATTTCCAATTTTTGCAACTGCTAGTTTCTTTAGAGCCCTGAGACTCGTATCAGCAGCACTAAGTTCTCCCTCAAAATCAGAAACCTTTCTTTTTCTTGCTTTAGATTTATCTATACTTCCACTATCCATAGCCTCTCCCTCAAAATCATCCTCCTTTTCCTCTTCCTCCTCCTCGTCGTCATCCTCACTCTCATCCTCATCCACACCCACACTCTCATCCTCATCAGGATCGCTAATACCATCATCATCTTCAGCAGTGTCATTATCTTCTAGTTCATCATCTTCACTTCCACAATCGTCACTGCATAGGTTGCTTTCCTCATCAATGGCACCAACACTTACATCATCATCAGCACCACTAAATGTGGATTCATCACTATCTTCGTCACCATCCTCATCATCCTCCTGAAGTAACTCCAGATCAGGAACATCGCTAGCAATAGTGACTTCTCCATAAGCTTTTGGTTTTGCCTTCGGATTAGTAGGCCGCCCACGATCCTTCTTAATTAGCAGTGAAGGGCAAACCTGTAAATAATTAAATTAATTAGTCATCATAACTTGACAACTGATACACAATTATAAAAGGCCAGGCATATATACCTCTCTAAACAAAACAATGAGGGAACGAGCTGCTGCTGAAATTGCCTTCTCATGTGACTTCTTATATAGCACGAGATCTTGCAGCAATTCTTCTGTCATCAACTAGTTGCACCAAGAGGAATTATTAATTGAGGCAGCAATGCAAAGTAAAATTGAATGGGCAAGAATAAATTGCAACTAAACAAGACAGTATTAAATGATAGGACAATAAAAAACATTAACGCATGTTCCCTTCATTCCATGTTGAGTATCCTACTTTTAAATAGTCTGTCTCAAAATGTACTCCCTTCTCTCTACCAAACCATTAAAACATAAACTCTTTTGCTCTCTCATCATTTGACGTTAGAAATTTTGTAAAATAATGTTTTTAACAAATAAAGAGGACAATTAGATGTAACATTGAAAAGTTGACCTGTTTCTGCATTGATTAACTTCGTCAAAACATTGAACTATATCAAACTAGGGAACACATATTGGAACAGAGAGAGTACATAAACAAACAGTAGTGCCTTTTTTTTTACTTGGACAGGTGTTTAGCATGATGACTCTCTGAATTTTTCAATGAAGTACACAATTTATATGTATGTACTTGTACATCACTGCCCATTAGACATGTCTTATCTATGAACACGGAAGATCCACGACGTAAAACAATTCGCTCTATGAATTTCCTGGGAAAATGCATAAAATATTGTAATACATACTTAAAAATAAATGAATTGCATTAATATGTGTCTGATATGCTATCTGTTATCTAAGAGTAGCCAAAACATTGCAGACACTGTCAATAGATGAAAGAAAAACTAGAAAGAAATAACGAGTATAGGTTCTTACCAAAGGCATTCGCAAACAAATCTCTCTAATGACATTCAGCCCGACAGCAATAGCCTGGCAAAAGTAACTGAACTAAGAAACCAAACACATACATACATAACATCACCTAAATACAAATAAAGTAACATTGAAATAGTACCTCTGTCCGTGAACGATCATGTACAAATTGATTTACTATTTGTTTGAATAGAGGCTCAACAACATCTGGAGGTACCTGCTCAAAACAAGGTCATTTGAAATTTGAGGGCGTGAGGGGGATAACCAAGGCAAAAAAGACTACTTGGTCAGTAAAAATATATCAGAGCATTAAATCCTATCAAGCAAAACAGAAGCCAACTGTACCATATCATGGCAAGCCTGAACTGCTGCTGCAAGCAAAGTTGTGATATCACGTTGATGGGGCTGCATAGACTAATATGGTTAAAACTCCAATTGATCCAAACCAAATATATTACTAGTATCAATGCATAAGTTAAACACTATACCTGGACATATTTCTGAAGATAAGGATAAAAGTTCAATAACAACAATCGGTGAAGCCCAATTGTTCGAGCAATTACTTTCAACATCATCATCTTAACCTGAATTTAGAAATCAAGATAAATAAAAACATGCCATTTCAAGAAAGAGATGGTCATATAGAATGTAATAAAGTTTGATCATGACACACTGTCTATCATAACATCTAGAGTGTCCCAGTACCTAATACATTGGGTGAGCAGATAAAGATATTGATGCATATATGACTTACAAAATTAAACAATAACTAAGAGAATAGAAGCAGATGAGAAGGGACAATCATAAAATATTAGTATCAAATACAATGTAGAAAGAAATATATGCACGAAATGAGTCTTAGAATTGTTGAATTGTTGAATTGTTATGAGCAGGGATGGGCATATTAGGAAGCTACTATGTAGTATCAGAATAGTTTTCCTCAAATGAAAGTCTACAACCATTCAAAATATTCATCAACCAAGCCTCTCCTTCTTTTCTTTAATTGGGTTACCTAACGCCCGTTTCCAACTCTAATTCTCTGCCAAAACCCAATAAATATGTCTTTCCAACAATTGCGTAGTAACTTATATGTGATGAATTCACTACCAAAATGGCATGCTGGTAGAGAATAATTATACTCATTGAGAACTCAATCAGATAGAGTAGTAAGGAAACTTAAAACTGGCTTAAGCAGAAAGAAACTGAATATAGTACAGCTTCAATATAAAAGATCCCAGGGATGGGGGATCTGATACTTAACTAGTTTCAAAACTATATACTAAAAAAAAATTAAACAATCTTGGATAAGCCAATATGCTGCTAGTAACACAAGTATACACATACTGACTATGCAATAAAAAAATCTGCTTTAGTGAAAAGAAATTAGAAAGCAGTTACCTCAAAACGTTCATTGCATGTTTGAAGTTTGGAAAATAGCTTCTCAGCAAAACCCTGCCAGCAGAATAAATTTTAGAATCTTTATTTATCCCAAAACTAAAATGTATGTTACTGTACACTGAAATACAGATAGTTAATAATCAAAGCTACACCTGTGAATCTTTCAGATGATTCAGAGGGGAATAATAATTTGAACCACTATCTCTTGATGACAAACGCTGCTGTCTTTTCATGCTACGAACAGCACGCTGCAGTTTGGCTTGCTTTTTCTTTTTGCTTCTAACTGTACCTTTATGATTAGCCTGTATCATAGAAACATATTCTCGAATTATTCTAGAAATTATTTAGCTAATTCAACCTTTTTATCAAAGGAAAATTCATGTTGGAGTTCCTCAAAAGTCAAATCATATTCACTATTACTACCCCAATAATAGATATTTTCAAATAAATATTTACATTAAGCAACTAAAATTGTATTAATTTACAGTATTACAATTTTGCACTTCATTTAAGTCTAGATGTGTAAGAAAGTGCCTCATCTAGGCTTTTATATTTGCAGTTACCTTTCTTTATAGCAGTGCCAATTAGTTGTTACTAGCACTGTACCTATAATAGAAGGTGTTTTATTCTATTCTAAATAATAAGTTCATTAAAAAATGTTAGTGGATTAATCTCTTCTGTCTCAATGAATAGGCAATTATGCATGACATATTCCACTTTCTACTCTCTCTTTTTTCATACTTTGTTCCAAAGTTTTGAGAAATGAAACATAAACAATGAATTACTGTTGATAGAAAATCATTAAGAGAATCCCACAGTTGTTACTATGCTTAAAACAGCAGTACAAATAGACCAGGGACATGTTAGATTTCACGCAGACAAACATGAAAGTTTTCCTAAGTATTATCTTTCTGGACTGAATCATTTGGACCTTGTCACTCATAATTTTATGAACTGCAGTACATTAAACTAAAACATGTCAATAAAAAGGTTTCTCTATTCCATAAATTAATATTGATCATATACCCGACATATGCAGGTTCACAGTAAAAACCTACAAAATGATAATCAGTTTCTAAAAAATATATTGTTAAATTTTGTGACAGACCTTGTAAATAGACTCTTTACTAAGGGAAACAGCTTTAGGAGTGGCTTCATCTTCACTGCTTGAAGCATCACTGTCATCATCATCATCTAGGATCTTCTCATAATCAAGAAGAAATGATATGGAGGCAACCATGATCCTAAAGAATTGAAGTACACATTATAGTTTCTCAAATCTAAGATCGGAAAAATGAACGGGAAGCAGACAAAAGAACTATACCGAGGTGATTCGTGAAAACATGCACTGCAAATGGCATCTGCTGTCCTGCTATCAAACCAAACCTTCCTCCGGTGTAGTTCACACAGTGTGACAAGTGATCTCTTCGCAATTGTTTCTTCCTTCTGCAATCCATCCAATCCAACACAAAGAAAGAAACGTCATCATGAGGTGAATTGAACAGAATACAAAAAATCATCATGGATTATGGAAGCTAGTGAAAATGTATCCTAATGAAATCTAACCTTTAGTAATTCAAACAATATTTTCTGAAGTTTTCCATTTTTAACTCCATCCTTGTGCTTCTGATTCATTCGCCTAATAGTTTGAATAACATGAGAAAACGCCAATTTTTTCAAATTCCTATCACCGTGAATCTGCAGCTCCATGAACAGCTGAAGAGTTTGCTCAATGTCCACCATCTACAAGCACAGAATTACCGGCAATTACAAACAGAGGAACACAATTTAGGACTAGAAGAATTATACGAACAAAAAATTCAACGTACCTGCCGATTCATGAGAAGAATGAGGGCTTGAGTGACATGGCACCTCAGCCCCGAGGGCAACCGAGCGGCGCAGCTGAGCAACTCGGCGAGCTTCTCCGGGAAATCAGCGAGCTGATTGGGATAAAACGGAGCAACGTGAGACAAAAACATGGCGCGGTCACCGAGGTCTTTGGCGACAGTTGGATCGGCGCCTATGCCGCTGATGGAGGAGAAGCTGAGAGCGGCCTGTTGCTTGAAGAGCTCGAGAGAAGAGTTGAATTGGCTGTAGAGGAGGTCCAGCTCCCTCTGGTAGCCTTCGGGGTCGGCCTTCATCTTGGACTGGAGATTCGGGAGGCTCAGGTTCAGCTTCTCTGCACTCCGGCCGGATGCGGAGAGCGGCTCCGGCGAGAGGAGGTGAGAAGACATTGTTGCTGGCGGTTGAGTCTCTGCTTCTCTGTTTGTCTTCGCTCAGGAAGTCACAAAGAACCCTAGAAAAACCCTTAAAGATCGATACGAGTGGATGCTATGTTTTGTTGAAGGCCCATTTCGGAAAAGCCAGCCCGATTCGGAACGAACCAAACCATTCCGGTTTAACGTTTTAAGTCTATATGACTAAGGGCTTTTGTTTGGTCAAGGCCATACATTACAAAAAATAGCGTAACTATTATGAATGCTAGAACAACAACATCATTAGATTGGATTATAATAAGGTAGAGCTGACAATTTAACTCGAAATTTGATCACCCAAATTTCTAACATAATTTTAGCTCAACCATTTCGAGTCAGATTTGCATTCTATATGTTCGGGCCGAATCGGAGAAACACGTTCGGACGAGCTCATTTTATATCCAAAAATGAAACCCGGCCTGATGAAAAACCGAATTCCAAATAAACCAAAGCAATTTTGGGTAGGATAAATTCAAGCAACCCGAACCCAAGCGGACCCGATCCGATCCCTAAATTGCCACCTCCGTAACCAAGATATGTTGCCCAATAAAATACTCTTTTTTTTTTTGTTGTTGGAATTTCAGCTAATAAGCGGTGATAGGAGAGACAATTGCTAACAGACAGAAACATTGAGCGGGAAGCTGCTCAGCCATGACAATCTGGTGCTGCTCGGAGAAGTTGCTGAGTGTTCCTTTTACCAGCTCTCCTCAGGTCTTCCTCTATCTCAACTTATAGCTTGCTGTAGTTATGGGTGGTTTGTTCCAATTATTTTTATTTTCTGTTGATTTCTATATATTTTAGCAATCAAGTCTTTGTATGACGGGTTAGATTAAAGAAGAAAACTTGTTTATTAGATTGATGGGTTGAGTAGACAAGTTTTGCCTGGGCCGAAACAATTTACAGTTGATGAATGCTATGAATGTTCATTATTTGTAGGTGGGCTCAAGAATTAGATGTTTTTTTGTGTGCAAATTCTTAGGTTTGTGATGCCAGATTGACCTTCATATGAACTTTGGGGATTTGTTATGTAAGTCAGTTGCCAATTTGCAATATGGGTTTAACTTGCACAGAAGCTTTGGCATTCTTGTGACTTCTTCGGACTGTGTTTTGTTCTTGGCTGTCTCAAATTTTCAGTTTCGGGATTAATCATTAAAGGCCTTGTCAACTTCTTGACTTGGACATTCATAATGTATGTTGTTTTTCACATGTTGTGCCATTGTTTTTCCCTAATTTCCAGAGCATTTGCAAGCTTCAATCGAGGGGTGGAGAGTTCATTTCAAAATTGCTTGATAGAAGATGGACATTAATCAACCCTGGGAGTAAAATTCACCAAATAGCGGTTTCTGCTGCACCTGTACAGCACAAAGGTGGATTGTTCGGTAACACTTCTTTTATAAACAGAACTAATCCATCACTGGGTGATGACTTGATGGAGGAGAAGAATCATGGTCCATCCTTTTATGTTGTGAGGGATGATTTGTTGCATCCTCTGGTAAATGGTAATAAAGCGAGAAAACTAGATGGACTACTTCCACTCGTTGAAGATTATTCAGTGACTGATGTGGTAAGACATTAGTCTTTTTCAATGTAACATGGCATTTAATTTGTAACTATTAATACCCTTTCATCCCAATATGAGTGTACACCTTTTTTCGGTTAATTAGTTATGCGTGATCTACCAGCAATATCACTAATATAAGTTAGTTAGAGTCCTTTGAATTTGTTACAACAAGAGCACCCAGTGCATAAGTTAGTCTAACTATTCTTTCTCTAAATGAAGTGTTCAGAAGTTAAGAATCCCTAAATAAGTGCTCTTAAATGGCCGCTGTCTGTTCTAGATTGATTTTGAGACTCAGAAGTAGAGATGAACAGTGAATGAATAACACGAATCTAAAAGGTGTTGCATTACTTATGTTGATTTTTGGCATTTTTTTCTGATGCTTTTTGTTGCTTAATGGAACTCATTCTGTTTTACACATAGTGAAGCCCACACCAAAATATAAAGAAAACACGAACTACACCAAGTAATGACTCCTTTCATGAGAGGGACTTCCAAGATTGAATAACATTCAACTGGGTCATTCTTCAGGTTACATGCGGAGGTTGTCAAAGCGCACATGCAGCAGCTGTTGGTAGGTATACATGGGAATCTTTCTTATAATGTTGTTTAAAGTTCATTCTGCTTTGATAATAATAGTCATATGAGTCCTACCTTTTAAATATTACTTGCCTGATGTGCAGCTGTTTCATGTGCGGAGAGAGGACTAAAGTCACATTTGCTTTTACGAGGGGAGCAACCTAAAATTTTGACTGGCTATAATCTGATTTCAAAAATGTATGGAAATGTGACATATGTTCCAAGATCTCAATATGCAAATAGGGAAGAAATGCTCAAGAGGCATGCCAATTTGCTTGCAGGAAACAATGGTTCAGTTGTATGGTTCAGCGATATTCTTGAGGCTGCTTTCATAACTCAAGCAACTGAGGCTTCAAATCCTGTGCAAATGCAAACACATGAATTTGCTGAAAGCTGCCCAAGAAAGGTTGTAGTTATCAATGAAGGTGCAGGGGATGCTATAGCATTGCTAGGTAACTAGATAATCTTATATATGCAGACTAGAGGCATTTCTGCATCCTTTCTTATTTCAATTTATGCGTGTAAAGGTGTTTCTTCTTTTGTATTGTTGTTATTCTTTACTGAAAAGCTCAACTCACCAAATACTTTTTCCTTCTTACAGGCGTCATTCGCTTAGTACAGCACTTATCACAGAAACATTTGTTTGGAAAAGAAAGGCCCGTAAAATTTGTTGTTGATGCTGGTACTGGGACAACAGCTGTTGGTTTAGGCCTTGGAGCTTTATGTCTGGGGTGTGTGCCATTTTCTTTGATATATTGTCATGGTTGAACTAACTAGATGTTTGAGTGATTATATTTTTGTGGGTTTGATTATCAGTTGATGCATAACTGCTGCTGTGGCTTTCTGTCAGTCTCCCGTGGGAGATAAGTGCAGTAATGCTGGCTGATACTATTGATGGGTACAAAGAACAGGAGAAACGCCTTATTTCTGATTTCAAAAAGTACTATGCTTTTCAAATGGTTGAGCGGGACTTAAATGGAGTGGATGGCGGGCTTGTGAATTGGATAGAGCGCTCTCATCCAAGGAAGTGAGTACCATTTTCCTACTTTCCTGCTCTTGTTATGTTTAATCTTTATCCTACATTATTTTCTTTGTTTCATTGCTTTTGACCTATATATGGCAGCCACAAAAAATAATTTTGAAGTAATTTTTAGTACTGAATTCCTTCTAAAGTTTCTCGTGTCACCAGCTCTTTTTCAATTTGATTTTTTATGAAACCATTATTTGCTAAACTCAGTCCATCTTTTGCTCATCAATATGGGCTCCAAAGTTTAGTATTGATTTCTTGTGTAACTGAGCAGCAGATGGTCCTAATCTAACTAATCTGTCATCTGGACTAATTACATTCACAAGTAACCCAGACCGCGGAATAAAAGTAATTTCAGCATTATATTTGTACTTATAGTTATTTTACTTGATTGAGAAGGCTTCAAGTTCCTTTCTTATATATGTATATATATATTTTTTTGTTCTTCCAACTCCAGATTTGGCAATGTATTGGAAGGGGAAGTAGAGGCATGCCAGCAAATTGCACAGCAAACTGGCATTTTAGTGGATCCAATATACACATTAGCTGGTTGGGAATTGGCAACACTACTGAGTAGAAAGGAAGTCGAAAATGGTACAGAAGTGGTGATGCTTCACACAGGGGGCACTCTTGGTATGTTTGGATTAGCGCAGAGGTACAAGTCTTACTTTCATTAGTACAATGACGGGTTCTACCGGGGCATAAAACATTTTCACCATATTACACTTGCAGTTGCGGGCATTACATTTTTTGTGTGTGTGAACCATCCAGTTTAATTCGGATTCGAGCTAGGTAGTACCACAAGTGCGACAAAGATCTTCTTACCAAGTTTTTAGGAATGGTAGGCTTTACCTTCTCTTGATTTGTAGAAAGGTTGTCAGCTGTCCAATATTCTATATCTTAACTGGCTGCAGTGACACTGCTATCTAAGTGAAGTGAAATATTCTTCTGTGTTGCCTGAAAGTGTGTCAACAATGGGGCTTTCAGTTGTTATTTGTCAACACTTGAAGCCAAACTTTTCTATACTCATTATCCTTGTGCATTGATTCCATCCCCTGGACACCTTTCTATGCTTATCTCATTCACCGTTAGGAATAGAGTTGATAATTCGTGACGTAACACGACACGAACATGACACAAATTTAATGTATTTAACTTCACGCATTTTAATCATGTTGTGTTCGTGTTGGACCTTTAAAACACGCACTAACAATTAGTTAGTTGTATTGTGACACGCCCAACACATCCGTCATGCCAACTTAAGAGTATAATTGTAAACTATTCATAATAACTGCCGAACGTGTTGGTTCTATTGTGCAGAATATAGTGGATTGTGTTGTGTCAACACGGTTCATTTAGTTACCGTGCTGAGAAAGTTCCTGTATAGTCCATTGGAGAACCACTTATTAATCAGCATGTGTCCCAAACTCCATAAAGTTGAGTGCAAATATTGATAGGAACATCAATTGGACCAATTACTGTTTGGTGAAAACAAGCTTTTTATAATGTATCAGATTACACTGTATAGCACCATAGCTAGCTAGCTCTGTCATTTTGGGCTCCTGAAAATTCCTGCCAAATTTGCCTGCTTCACCTCAAGGTTCTCTCTCTCTCCCTTTGTGGACTGTGGCCTGTGGGACAGTAAATCTGGGAAGTAGTTTTTAAATCCACATTGGGTAATGTGGTTAGTGGTTGCTGTCCAACTATAGTTTTTATATTTGAGCATTCTTGATCACAGTGTTGTGTTAACTTTTAAGCAGTGCTTAAACATTAATTAATCCAACCCCTAGAATCTCATGACCCCAACAAAGAAAAATGTTGAGATACAAACTCGATTTGCCACGGTCACACGGGGCAGGACACGACACGAAGTCGCATAGTTTACACATGTCCCAAAAATTTAGTATTAGTAATTAAAATTATAGTACTTGCTACTTAGTATGGGTTGTGCACATAGTGTCGTTTGGTAACTTTAATCAAAAGGTCTAGGTAAAAGGACGTAAAATATCTGTAAGTATTCGTAGATATTGTTTGGTAAAATTTGATGATAGAAATTCGAAAATATATTTTCATGATGTCTTGGTACTACACAGCATTCCTGGTAACAAGGATGGTCTCATAGATTTGTTGTCTCCAACCTCTTATAGATGGAGTTTGTTTATTTTGTGCTTTATGGATTATGGTTGAAGGGTGGTACTGGTTGTGGACCTGTGGTTGGGTTAAGTTTTTGCTATGTGCTTGTTTTCCAAATTTGAAAAATATTTATGTAAATAAATGAGCTATCTATCAATATCATATAGGGAGAGGGTAGTAGGGGACTGAGTGACAATACAATAGATATGATAGAATGTCTGGAAGGTGATTAATATAGAAAAGTCATTGAAAATGAAGGGATGAAGGAAACATCTCTTTCACATACTTTTGGGTTTATAAAGGACCCCATAAATCTGATCTGATACTATTTATAAATAAATGTGTCACAACCCATAAACAAAGCTAGGTAGGGTAGCTCCATTAATGCATGTGCAACAAATGGGGAACAAGACAAGACATACACAAATTCTACATAAACAAAATGGAGATACAATCTTCCTAGTATTACAATTGTCTATTATGTCAATTTGATAATCAAATACACATATGTTGGTTCATATATTTTAAATGTTTACAATTATCTATTATGTTAAATGAAATTAGTCAAATTGAACAAACTAAGAAACTTGTTGTAAATTTATATTTTGGTAATATATGAAAAACAATAAGGTGGCTAGTGACCAAATAAAGCAACCAATTTTCCATTACAGATACAGTGTAGTCAAAACACAGCACGACAAGTACATGCCTTCAAGGCAATTATTACTCACCTCCCGAAATCCCCATTCTGCCCCTAACTCAACGCCGTGTCTTTGAAAATCCACAAGGACTGTCAAGTAAATTCAAGATGGTATTAGTAGCAGAAGATGGACAGGTCAAGGACATATTTAGCAACAATGGCTCGTAGAGAAAGGAAATGGAAATTGAAAAAAGGACACTCCTCTCCATTTTTACTGCTTTTTCTGCTGAGGCGCTAAGATCAAACCAAACAACTGTTTTTTAGAGAGAGAATCTGTACCGTCGCTCCACAATACGAGAAGCCTCTTCAAGAACCGAACCATAACCAAACCAATATTAAATACCTCCGCCGTATCGTCTCCCGGAAACCGCTCCTCTCATGGAAAGAACCGGCCTCGTCCGGTTTCCGGGGAACTTGGACCCGACGGCGCCCGAGTTTCGGCCGAGATGCTCCAATAATAATCAGGTGACTCACCTATTACATCCTCCGCCTCCGCCGCCGCAAATGTTACCGTTCTGCGGCGGCGGCGCGGTGTACCCGGGGTGTGTGGAGCTGCCGCCGGTGTCGGCTGTGCCGACGCGGACGCTGGTGCTGAGTTCGGTGCCGTACGAGGCGAGCGAGTCGACGGTGAGGCGGGAATTGGAGGTGTTCGGGGAGATCCGAGGGGTGGAAATGGAGAAGGTCTGCGATGGGATCGTGACCGTCCATTTCTACGACCTGCGACATGCACAGTGTGCGTTGACGGAGATACGCGAGCAGCACATGCAGCAGCAGAGCCGTCTCCGGAACCACTACGCCGCCTTCGCCGCCGCTAATTCGTTCGCTCCACTTCCTCCGCCGGCGCGTGGACTCATTGCCGGCTGCGCTGTGTGGGCTCAGTTCGTCGTCCCGGCGAGCCACGTCGTCCCCGACGGCCACAATCAGGGGACTATAGTGATCTTCAATTTGGACCCCAACGTCACCACCAGTTTTCTTAAAGAAACATTCGAGGCATTTGGTAGGAACCGAAAACCATAACTATTAATTTACTACAGTAATTATTTGAATTTGCAGTGAAAATAGAAAGAGATCTGGTTATGCCGAAAGTAACTTTTGATTTTTGCTATTTTCTGAATCAGGGGATGTGAAGGAGCTGAGAGAGACTCCATTGAAGAAGCACCAGAGGTTCGTTGAGTTCTTCGACATTAGAGACGCAGCCAAGGCTCTGAGAGAGATGAACGGGAACGAAATTCAAGGGAGGAGCGTCGTAATTGAGTTTAGCCGTCCCGGCGGCCACAACCGGAAGTATGCTCCGGCCAACATGTACCACCGCAGTGGTACAAGTAATCAAAATTACACACATACACCGCCATCGCCGGCCAAATTCTCCGGCTGTCCAACATCATCCAACTCCTCCAGTCCTCGTTCCCATGGATCCCAACATTCACAACACTCGTCCAAGAAATCAGGACACAACAATGGTAGCTACAATAGCTTGATTGCGTCTATGGGAACTACATTATCACTCAAAGGTGGAATTAACAATAGAATTGAAGATAGCGAATCAAGGAGACCGTCGGAGAAGAACAGGCAATGCTACAGCAATGGGTCTGCTTCGATGGTGAGAAGAAAGCAACCACAGCAACCTAGGATTAGGCCATGGAAGGGGAGACGAGGGAAGAAGCTCGATGCTCGATTTCTTATCGGCGAAGATGCCGTGGAGGAATCGAATTCGAGAGACTCTCGGACCACTGTGATGATCAAGAACATTCCCAACAAGTACAGGTTTGTGTTCTTGTTACACATTGATTAATGAAAATGATCAATCCTATGTGAATTGTGAATCATTTTTAGTGTTTTGTTGCAGCCAGAAGCTGCTACTGAACATGCTAGACAATCACTGCATTCACTGTAACGAGCAGATCGAAGAGGGCGATGATCAGCCACTATCCGCCTATGATTTCGTCTATCTCCCCATTGATTTCAAGTTATTATCTATCCTTGTTCTCATTGATTTAAGAATTGTATATGTGTTTGTATGTAATTGTTGTGATTGAAAATGGAACAGCAACAAGTGCAATGTGGGATATGGGTTCGTGAACATGACAACCCCAGAGGCAACTTTGAGGCTGTACAAGGCATTTCACCACCAACACTGGGAGGTTTTCAATTCTAGGAAAATTTGTGAAGTCACTTATGCCAGAGTTCAGGTACTTCAACACCCTCAAAATAGTGTCAAATCAAGCAACAAGTTAGTGAACATACTCTCTTTTCGTGCTAAAACAAGTGTTCAATACACTTATTTTGAATTAATTGGTAGGGATTGGAAGCGTTGAAGGAGCACTTTAAGAACTCCAAGTTCCCGTGCGAGATGGACCACTACCTGCCGGTGGTGTTTTCGCCGCCTCGAGACGGGAAGCAACTCACTGAGCCTCTCGCAATCGCTGGCCAGAGCTCCGTCATTGGTCTCCTCCACACAGCCACAAGTGCAGATCAAGATACCACATCGGACGGCGGAGATTGCTTCGGTTATCAAAACGACGAGGACCACCTCCAAGATTGTAGTAGTAGCAGCAGTGGCGTGGCATTGGCGAAGGGCTCATCGTTTGTCAATGTGTCTGTGTAGGGAAAAATAGGAAACAAAATATATGGGATTTGTATTTAACGAAAAGATGAAAAAGATTGATAAATTCTGGTGCCGCTCTACCATATGATCTGGTGCTTAAGCTCCACAATCTGAGATCTTCAAATATCTATTACGTGTTCTTTTTCTTGTGCTGGAGAGATCTTGAGTTGACAATGCCGTCAATTTAACATGCTTTTCAATCTCTGATATGACATCTTATCTTCTTCATCAATTGCTGCTGCTAGAGATCTTGAGTTGACAATGGTGTCAAATTAACTTGCTTTTCAATCTGTGACATGCCTGTGTTGATTGTCACAACCAAGGCTCTAGAGTTTGCTTAGGCTCGGTTCTGTGCTGACTCAGAACCATATACCATACGTAGAGGCTCGGTTCTCTACGTGAACTGTTGCTGTATTGTGAGTTGGTGACAGGTAAGACAAACACCATGCATGCCAAGTTCGAGTATCTGCTGATGTGGCACCTTATGTGGCTGTAAAGGCTTTGACTAATTTATCTGCACCTGCTGGACTGGGTTTTGTTAAGGTCGCTGGTCCACGTCATCGTCTCTTTGTTACTGTATGATGAGTCATCACCCTAAACAGTTGTCTCAATCACTGTTTGTTCGCATTGATTGCTTTCTTCTGAGATACACTACTAGCTTTTCTTTTTGGAACGGACATGATCTTTTTCTGATTATATTGTGGACCATTCGTTGTGCACCACGTAACATCCACATCTCCGGGCAGTCTGTGATGCCGGTTCGCTATCAACATCGTATATGTATAGTTACTGTAGTTTCGGATAGGCTTATGAAAAAATCATACAAATGAACAAGTGCGTAACAATGTAAAACATGAAAAATGAAAAACAAATTTAATATTTCACCAAAGAGATTCTGTATATAGTTACCATTACAAATAAATTTATATTGTTTGGGTTGGACATTCCTGTGATAACATGCCACAGATTTAACAGAATGTCATTTTCGTAGTATAAATTTTAAAATAACAATAATGGTTAGTTGGTAACAATTGTGGCCATGTTTGAGGACTTGAGGTTGTCTTAATTTTGTATGCAGCAAATAAGGAACACAGAAATGAACCTCCGACAATTATACGGAGTTGATGACAATTTCAATAAAATAAAATGTTTAATTATATATTAGCTAATTAATTACCACAAAAATTATACGGAGTTGATGACAATTTCAATAAAATAAAATGTTTAATTATATAGAGAATAAGGAATCTAAGCCAACTTTTTTTTGGCTTAGCCTAAGTCAAACTAATGAAGTGATGACACCTCATTAATTTTCATCCATACCCACCCAAGTGAATTGGTGGGAGCGGAGCGACCCGCCAGGATCCATGCATTTTAATGAGATGTCATCACCTCATTCATGACTTAGTCTAAGCCAATTAATTTTTGGCTTAGAATCCTCAACCCCTAATTATATATTAACTAATTAATTACCACAAAATTAAGGTTCCAATGGATTCTCTGCACAGCTCTTGCTTTATTTTATTCAATTTAAATTTTGCATTAACGGGATTCCTTGTCATTTCCCGAGTGGTTTTGTGGTAACCGAAAATTATTAATTTTGAAATGGTAATTAGTAATAAATTTGATTTGAATAATAATTTAGGAGGTTCTTGGGTTTGAGATTGACCGGAACATGACGTGGATGGACCATGACATGCATGCATGCGCGGCTCTTTGCTCTTTTTACCTGTTCAAGGCCACACGGTTGGCCACCCTGTCCTTTCTTTACAACATGTCATTGATTATATTTTATTTTATTTTTTGAATTTTGATTTTGATTTGGTTGATACATCCACTGCCTGTATAAGTATAACATAACATCAAACTAATATATATTGACAAGGCATAGTTTCTTGATGATATACTGCGTTAATGAGAATTAAGAATCGAAATGATAATGAAATTCAATTTATCAGGTTTGTATTAGGACTTATTAGTCATAACAAATGGCTATGAAATAAGAATTTCATAGTTATAAAGAGAAGTTCGTAAACACTTCAAACAGAGGGTGCAAAACAAAATGAAACACGGGTAACACGCACGATACTTACCACATCTGCTTTGGTTCTTGTACGTCCTTGACATCAGTGACTGCTCCATTCGTTCTCCAATCATCAGGGGTAGGAAGACTATCAGTCTTCTCGTGCACGAAACCAGTCTCCTTCCGGTTGCCATGCAACATCCTGTACTGGCTTACCTTCGAGCCTGCATAAGAGTTAACAAATTTGTAGTTGGCCATGTCTGCAAACCTGTTCAGTTTCAGCTTGTAAAGTTTTTCCATCTTTGTTCACCTTGTGAACATGCTTCACATTCTCCACTCTGCCACTTCACTGAACAACCTAGTTCTAATTTCTAAGTTCTACAAGCAACTGGAGATCATACACCAAGAATGGTTTCTAGTGAACACATACCAACAATGAAAGATGTACAATTTCAATCTTTCAACAATATTTGCTTTCTTTGATTTACTCCGGAAAGATAGTAATGTCAGATGGCATGAAAACATAAACAGATAGTCTGTCCTACTACTTGCTTATAAAAAAAGGGTAAAGATGTGAATAGTAAGCACTCTTTTCCCAACTACAATATAAGACGAGCTTAATCTAGAGTAGAACCTTAAACAGTCAAACATGCTTATCCTGTTATTCTCATCCCCATGCCATTAACACACTTTGAGCAGAAATGTGTGAAACAACTACGTTCTATACTATGAAGAAGAAGGCAATTATCTCCTATCATCTTCTTCAGTTGGCATAAAAATGCATATCAATGGACTAGAAGGCATTTGCAAAGACATATCCATGCTTATATATAGACAAAAAGCACATAGATTTCAGTTTCATGCCAAACAAATGGGATGTCGTTCAACTAAATAATAATGTTTGCGATCTAAATCAGTAATACAGAAGCCCATCGCTTAAATATGCAATTCTCACAAGGTAAACAATTACCTCTATAGTCTATATCATTTCATAAAGCATTTCTTAAATTCGTCACACAATTGATTCGGTAGGACTAACAAAAATACTGGTGGCAATTATTATAACAATGAACAAATTCATTGAAGATGCATTGGTCATATTGAAAACAAGCCAACCGCGTATACTTCAACAAACGACGGTGGGCGTTTTATATAATTGAGAAACACAATAATTTGTCAGCGGAAAATCTAAACATCTTCCTTAGAACAGACATAATGGGAATTCAAGACTGAATATAACAGTTCCAAGGGGAAAAAAAACAGTAACAATGAGCAACAATGGGGAAGTACAGTGAGGAGCGCCACCAGCGTAAAACGAACATCAAATCTCATTCAAAGAGAATCATTCTCTAGAGCCTGTTGCCTTAGCAACTCTTCTCTAAATCTCCTAATTTCCGCTATCTTTGCCATCTTCTCTTCCTGAAATAAGTGGGGTAAGAAAACATAAAGTCAGATACACATACACTCTAACAATAACTCGATATTCAAAATGCTGATATACACATTTGCAGAAAGTAATGATTTTTCACTTACATCAGCTACTACATGGAAAACCCATTTCTCTTCTATATACAGTTACATATTCAAACCACTAAAACTAGAGGAGCAAAATTACACTACACTTTATAGCTACCAATTAAGTTACCGAATAGATGATAATTAAACCCCAATCACAAATTATAATAGAACAACAATAACCAAATTTTACCCCAACAAAATATGAGCATCTCTGCAATTCGGTGAAATCTGGGGGATTCAAAAATCAGAGAAACAGTGAAATGGAAAGTGTAGATCCAACAAAACAAAAACAAAACGTCCCCAATGGATTTTCAATAGAAAATAGAGCTTCTAGGGCTTATTTCTTATTCTGAACTCATCTAAATTGACCAACGGAGATCAAAGAAAGCTTGGAATTGGATCAGGATATTCAACGTGCACAACAAAATGGAAAGGAAATTTGCAGAGAAAGCAGTGAAACGAGAGAATTAAGAAAGGAGTTGAAAAGGAAGAGAACATAACCTTTTCGTCTTGACGGAGAGCGATCCAGACGTGAAGCTTGTCCATGGATTTCCAGAACGTGAAGGCACCTAGTGTCATCGCCAAGAATGTCACCACTTTCACCATTTTCGCTTCTCTTTGTCTCAGCTACTCGCAGTCTCAGGCTCAACAAAGCTCAAGCTTCGGGACTCAGGAACATAGTCTCTGCCTATGCTTTTCTCTGTCTGGTCTCTGTTAGAGTTCCTTCGATACGGTGCCGTTTGTTATTCTAATATCTTGTTGCAGGCTTGCAGCCCAGTCCATTATTACTGATCTATTGATTGGGCCAAGTGCCATCCATTAATGCATATATGGGCCGCCAGTGGAATATATCATGGGACACATATCTAGGTCTAATCTAATTTCGGTTGTTATTGAGCTGAATCAACTTCAACATTATCAGGCTCGGCTTGGCTCGAGTTTGAACGAGCTTATAAGGTAGAGCATAAACTCGACTTAGTAAAAATAGTTATGCTCGAACTCAACTTGAATCGACTCATTTAAAATTTATCATAAACTGAATTTCATCAAAATTATAAGCACATTCCAAAAAGTATTAATAATTATTTTTAACATTATATGTTTCTTGGAATTATATAAACAATACTTGTACTCACTTTATATGTCATATAACATTATCAGCTGAAAAATTATTACTATAAACCTAACACTTACTCATAAAATATACTTTGTCCATGTCAAAATGAATGCAATTATTTCTATTTTGAGCAAAATTAATGAGAGGTTATTATACTGATTCATTTAACTTTTATATTCTCCATTCATCTCAAAATAAATGTCATTTTTCACTTATTTTGTCTAAAATAGTTGTCTTTTTTCTTTCTTAGAAAGAAGATATAGATATGCATAAATTGTCAATAATGTCCATATAATAAGTTAGTTAACATTCTGTGAGTTTGTTAGAACATGTGTCTATCAGAATGAATGAGTAAATATACAACATTAACTGATTTTTTATTTTTATTATTTCACAATAGAAAGGTGAACACTTATCTTGTGGCGAAGAGAATACAAACTTAAACGGTACCAACTAATTTAGTATAAATGATACTGTTGGTAATTCATGTATGACTGATGTTCCAAAAAAAGTTTCATTTTATTACAAAATTTCAAGATGAACGTAACAATCATTTTATGATGGAACGAGTATTTAACTTATTTTTTAAAAAGAATCAAGATAATTAATTTGAAACGGAGAGAGTAGGTTTTAACTATGAAATTGACGGATTAAAGTTCCTAACACATCCAAAAGGATCATGACCTTATCTTAGTTGTATTATAATCACGGTAATTAGCATTAGTACCATGATTAATTATCCGTAGTAGTCACTTTTCCAAAGTACGTGGAGAGTGACCTAATCATAAGTAACATAATTGCTAAGATGCAAATAAACAATTCCAAGTTGATGTGTTTTATAACTAGTATATGAACTAACCAACAACTCAGAAGCTGAATGGCTGAAGAGCTTTCACCATACAGCACCAAAAAGGTGAATCATAATAGACCATTATCCTTATTTTTATACCTTATCTCTTAGTTTTTGCATACTAATTCCTCTGCAGTCCTTAATTATATTATGTGTGTGTAGGTTGAAAATGTTAGGTAAAAGAAAGGTAAGCACTTTATAACAATAAAATTAATTTGCTAAGATTATAGTATTAACATATGACATTAGCAAGTGAGTGATAGGTAAGCCAAAATATTTCAGCAGTAAAGTGCATATTAAAAATATCATAGACATGGCTTGTGACTAATTAAAGCAAATAGATAAGTGAAAGAGTTGTTATTGTATACACAACTATACACATAGTTCTCGTCATTTTTATATTGTGAGTGTAAATGTTACCGTATGCTATGAGGTAAGACTTTGTTTTTTATTTTTCTAAATTGAGATTTGTTTGTGTCTTTTGTAAACTTTAAGCTCACGAGCCCTTTCAATTTTAAACTTACACACGTCTATATTTTACGATAGTCTCCCACCCAAGATTTTGCTTAATGGTGTATTACATTTGTGGTGTGCATACATTACAATTAAGTTCAAGTAATCAAATAAAAGTTCAATCCGAAAAAATATTATAAATGTGATAGTTAACGTTAAAACTCATATGACTAAAGTATCTTACATCAACACGTGTCCAAAGTATTTGATGATCCCGAGTGAACACGACATATACGTTGAAAAGGTAAGGTAAAAGGAAGAAAACTACTTTAAACAATAAAATTAATTTACAAAGGTTATAGTATTGATATATGACACTAGCAAGTGAGTGATAGGCTAAAAATTTCAGCAATAAAGTGCAGATAAAAAATATCATAGAGATGACTTGTGACTAAATAATTAAAGCAAATAGATAATGAAAGAGTTGTTATCATGTACAATAAAAATTAATTCAAGTTGATGCACTTTTTCTCATAATTTTTCTCTTTTCCATATTTTAGTAGTTGTCAATTTATGGATTTAATTGACCAAAACAAACATGAGCTGAGTATTCTGCTTAGACGGCAGGCAGCAAAATTAGAAAATGATATATTTTTCCATGTCTTGATTGATTATGACTGCCCTTGTTTGATTCCTTTTGCCATTTTTTTCTCCTGTTTTGAAACCCACATTCCTTTTTATCCTTTTCACAATTGCATCAAGTTGATAATTGCTAAGAGCAAGTTCTCATAGAAAATTGGGGCATGCCTCGACTTTATTGGCTAAGTTATGAGCGGTTAAGAATGATATTTACATGTATCTAAGATTAGAAGTCAATAAAGCGACTACAAATAATGATTCTTCTACTGCTTAAGAGCTTGTGACTGCGAGCTGTCCTCTCAGTTTCAAAGAGAGTATTTTTATTTCGATTTTAAGAGTAATTTAGGAGAAGCTAGTTAGCATTGTGCAATTTTTTTCAAGTCCTCGTGAACATGTTGTATTGCAAACTCAATAGATGTCAACTAACTTATTATATGAATGTTATTAATAATTTATGCTATAACTAACTTATTAAAAAATACAAAAGAAAATGCAGGACATACAAGACGTTCATTTTGAGGTAGAGGGAGTTAGATTTATCTCATTCACTACCGTTTTTGACTGATGATTGCATGGTTAAGAGAGAGCTTGGAGAAATGTGTTGTTTAGACTTATTTCAAGATAACCAGTTTTTGTGCCCGACTTTATGGTCAAATTTCATCATCGCCACTTGAATATGTATTATTTTTTTTCCTTTCGTTCCCATTTGCTCATGATTTTGTTACTAACATACTTGTTCCTCTAAGCTCAGTTTTTATCAATTAAGCTCATTAATTCTTCCATAGAACTAAAAAGTCCACAAGTCTCATTTCTATGCGGTTTCATGAAAACTCACACTCCAATAGGACCATGGACCATGGTTGAACAACACTTTGACCAGGCCAGCTATTGAAGAAGAGACTATGCCATTTGATTCTTTGATCCTTTTCGTACAACAATAATTTTATTTTCTTTCAAATATGTCATCTTTGAAATAATAATACATAAATTGTAATTTTAAAATTCTCAACACATCTCGTTTTCTTTTGGAAAAAAAATATATCAATTGATGAGAACAAAGAACGAAAAATATAAAATATTAAGTTGTAGAAAGTGCATATAATATTTTCACTCACATTTCTAAAAACATGTAAAACAATTCAATGACTTCTCTTTAAATAATGAAAATTTATTTTAATTTGAATTTATTTGAGTGTGTTTAATATGTTTTCAAAAAAGGAGGAGGATTCACACATGTATTTTATTTACATGTATTTTCCCATGTAT
>JAYMTF010001320.1:0-24277 GCA_036897485.1 Pelargonium nanum | reverse complement strand
CCCCTTTTAACCCAAACCCCACCCCACCCGACGCAATGGGATTTGAACCCACGACCTCCTACGTGGAGATGTGTGTCATGACCATTGCGCCACCCCCTAGGGGGCGATCCTATCTTCTTTGTATTACGTGTCAGTTGTTACAAAAAACTTCTGCATGTGTATGATTATGGGTTTTGTTGTATCACATTTTCAATACAGTGGTTACTGTCATTTTCTTCTCCTTTTGTTTTTCCAAGACAGTTACTTTTTTCTTTTTTGAGCTTCATCTTTTTATTGTTGTTTTAGGCTCTGCTGTTGGATTTAGGTTGGATAGCCTTCTTAAACTCACTGATACACGTGCAAGGAACAACAAGATGACTTTAATGCATTATCTATGCAAGGTAAGTTGGCACTTGTATTTTGGGGTTCTCTTGTACTCAAAGTTGCATGACTTAGTGATGTGTGTAGTGCTTAACATGTAAATATCTCATTACGTAGGTGTGATTGATAACGAGCATTATAGTTACTGTTTCATGTTTGCGTTATTGTAAACAATGCAAATATTGAGAAAGTTGAGCAGGAATTGCCTTTGTTGGTAAGGTGAAGGTTAAAAATCTATTGACTGTCTACCTTCCCGGAGAAAATTTTCTTTTTGAATTGCACATACTGCCACTTATGGATGAATACTATGAACAACTGAATGTTGTGTGCTTAATGCTTGTCTGTCTATTAAAGGAAAATATCATCAGATAGCCATAGGGTATAGGATGATGGGTAGTATAACATGTCAATGCTGTGTTGAAGTATACCACATTAAGAGTGCATTGACAAGATGTCAATGTAGTTTGTCAAGATGCTGCTTGAGTTCTTTGGCTGATTGTGCAAGTGTTATTTATTCTTGTTTTGCTTTGCTAGTGGGCTCACAATATTTGTATGTCTGAATAATTATCATACCTTATCAAATAAGGACGTCCGAGGAGGCTTCGGGAATATGATTTCTATTCGACATTATGTTGTAGGCCTCATTTCTCTGATTTGCTGCTGTGAATCTTGCATATTAAATTCATATTTTTAACTTCTATAAAATGTAGGTGCTTGCTGATAAACTACCTGAACTTCTAGATTTCTCAAAAGACCTTGCCAATTTGGAACGTGCCGCAAAGGTAGCCTTGCTAGTACTTGATGAGAGTGCTTTAGTACATCAATATAACTTACTTCTAGTTGATGAAATATGTGGCTTACCTCCAGATACAATTGAAATTTTTGGCCGAGGAAATGCAAGCTATAAGCAAAGGTTTAGAAAAAGTTGTACAAGAACTGTCCATGTCTGAAAATGATGGTCCTATATCAGAAGATTTCCGTAAGGTATATACTACAGTCTTGCTTTAGACAGTATATCTGTGCTCTCTTATAGTGGAATGTTCGTTAAGTACCTTAGTATAAGATGCATTGCTTGTGTATGAGGTTAGGTGAACAACTAAACATTGGCAACAATACACAAGTATAAGTTAGTTTTTCAATGAATCCCTGCTCCTACTCTTGAAGTATGACTCATAAATTGCATCAGAACATGTAACTGCTAGAATATGTCCGGGTCAAATGAACCTAATTATATATTTCCTTGAACTACCAAACTTCATTTTTTAGCTCTTGAACTTTCAGAAAGTCGTCAAGTCATTCATGTGGTTACATAGTCATGTCTTTTATTATAATACCAGCTAGTATCAAAATCAGATTCTGTAGTTGGATTGTCTTCAATGGGTCAGTTGATTGACTCCTTGTTGGTGATGTTATGTCCAAGACATACAAATAATTTCCAAAACAATACCGATGATTAGTATTTTCTAACTCTTCGCCCTAAACCTTCATAAGAATTATAAACTGGGGGGGGGGGGGGGGGGGGGGTAGTCGACGGAAGAAAAACCTGTCATGTTGAATTTTCATGAAAATTAAGGTTAATTTTGTTGCTGATTGACTCTCCATTTGGACCCTTGGTGCAACTATAAATTGCTAGAACCATGTGTTAGTTAAAGAGATGATACTTCAACATTCCCCCTCATGTGCATGTTGAACAACACAACAAGTGCTGAACATGGACCAAGAGGTAATTAATTGTGAGGCAACTCAAATGAGACACACAGGCTCAAGAATAAACCATTTCTGGTACCACGTTAAATTCTACTCAATCCCAAAAGCCTCGGTTAACTGGTGTTGGGACCAACTAATATATAAAGTAGCCATTAACTTTACATTCTTTCAGCGCGGGATACTTCAATAAAATGGATAATTACTGTGGGAGACACGTAAAATGTGACAGTGGGAAAGGAATTGGTTGCCATGCCTTTACCTATCTTGAACTTAGTCTTCTCATATATTTCTCAGTGTAATTTTCAATTTCTTTTTTTCTGTTGTTCAGACTCTGAAGGACTTTCTTTGTTATGCTGAAGCTGAAGTGAGGTCTCTGGCTTCATTGTATTCTGGGGTGGTAGGTTTAATACTTAAGAATTACATTTAAGCTTATTTTATTTTCACAAATGAAACTGTGCTTGATTTGGTACAGGGTAGAAATGTTGATGCATTGATTCTTTATTTTGGAGAGGATCCGGCTCGCTGCTCATTTGAACAAGGTATTTGTATACCAGTTATTGCGCTACAATATCATTACACTTTTCCACGTCTGTGGTTCTGTTAGTGTTATTTGCTGCTTTATTTATTGCGCTTCTCTGAATTACTGCAACAGTTGTTTCAACTCTGCTGAACTTCGTGAGGACGTTTAACCGAGCACATGAAGAGAACTGCAAGCAGCAAGAAGCTGAAAAGAAGAAAGCACTCAAAGAAGAAAGTGAAAAGTCGAAGTCTCCTAATAAGGAGGAGTCTCAACACCTATTACAGACTCAAATCCAAAGTAGCAATGTTCAATGACTAGGGCTTTTAACATAAACTCTCCACCGCTGAAGAACGGGGGGAAATTGTCCACGTGGCCAATAGAGTATACATGAAAAACGTAGGTAAAGAGTGTAAAGTGACCAAGTTTGCTGCTGACAACAAGGTTGAATCTGTCTCTTAGGTATGTTTCTCCTTCTTTGTCGTTGTATCCTATTTAATTGCTTGCCTTACTTATCTTCAGGTTGACACTACGTCTCTTAATTTGCATACCTCCGAAATATTGATTGTATTGATCAATTAATATTTGTTGGAGCGCAGAGATGAGGGAGTTGCATGATGCCGTTCTTTGGTACACCACTTGTATAGTAATCACTCAAAAATCTTCACTGTAACTCTGTAAGTAACACTAAAAGTAAGAAGTATTTGGGTAGCAAAGCCTCCAATTTTGGTCTTTCCAAGTTGTAGTATTTATAACGTCAGTTTTTAGTTTCCTCAAATTAGATTGTTCTCTTGTATATTTACATTCGTAATTCGAATTTTTGTTCTATATTAGTGTTTTTGTACTATATTAGTGTTTGTGCAGTGATAGCTTGAAGCTTTGCTGTAGCTAGCTCACAGTAGAAATTTCCCGACTATAAGCTCCTTATTATAACTTTTGTGAACAAATTGTTACTTACCATTGCTTGTTTACAAAGTCTATTACACATGGAATTGTATGGATTATTACTATAGTTTTGCCCATTCTCTTTGTTTTGGATGTACATGAAATTTGTTTCATTTATATTTTGCTACCAATGCTCAAGTAGACTTCATATTTATTGCATACCCTATGTTACAGATTTTTCTTCTTTCGGATCGTCGGTTGTCAAATTATTATGCTATCTGCCTAGTTTTCACTTTTCACTAGTGTATTATTTAGCTTATGGATTTTGCTGATAGAGCTGGCCATTTGAAACGGCCAGGTCGGGTTTTTTGAGTTCAGAATGGAAAAGCCTATGTCAAACCCGACAGGGAAATATGTGAGCTTTCTGTTTTATGAGGTGGCAATTCGCATTTCAGGTCCGATTCTTTCAACCCGAATCTGACCTAAAAGGGGTATGGATCGTTCTGCCGGTTCTAGGTGCTGGTCGGGTTGGGTTTTACATGCAAAATGGGCGGTTCTTGCTGGTATGCCTGGTCCAATATCACCCAATCCGAGCCTGACCCAAACCTAGAGTTCAAATTGGTTGACCATCTTGTGTGTTTATTAGTTTAAGTAGACTAAGCTATGACTTTGAAATGTGTACTTAGATACATAGATATGATACCAATTTCAAACGTTATGATTGGTACTCCATAATGTCACAAAGCAGAGCACGTGAGTTCTCATTGTTTATAAGGAAATCACGTGCCTTGCTATAAATAAATTTGTGGGGCTTTACAATAATGTTGTTCATGAATTTGCTATACAAAATTCAAATCCCAAGAAAATGGCAGATTGATTATAATACAGATTGTGGGTTTGTACATTTCAAAATTCAATATTTATGGAGTTTTGGGCAGAAGAGTCCTAACGTAGTAAAAGAATCTATAGTATCGAATGTGTCCTAATAGATTTGGTGAGTGTCGGTATCGTATCGGTGTCGGTGGTGAGATAGCTTGGAGTTTATGGTTTTGGGATGTACAAGGTTTTTGTCCTTTGTGTGCAGACCAAACGCACAGATGGTTCGGTTTCTAGGAAAGACCTCGTTAACATATTTTAATCAACAGTTAGGGCCGACCTCGTATGAAGAAATAATGAATAGCATTTTACATGTCAGTATAACAAAATATAACCGATCCGGTTTTATCATCAAATAAGATCGACTCAATTTGTATTTACGTGTAATATTTTATTATTAAAGGATGTCAAAATTCTATCTACAGCTTGACAGTCGACTTCTTTACGAAGATACGCAAAAGCTTGTTTATTTTAAATTATTTTATGCATTTTGCCGAACACTCTTATGTAGTTCTCTTTCAAGTTTTGCTTATGTGACTCATTTTTTTAAAGAAACACCGGTGATGCCAAACAAATACTTATTTTCTAAAATCAAACTCTTTCCATTTCAGAATATACGTTACCTTTTATCGGTAGAGTAAGAAAAAAAGTATGATTTTTAACTCATTTTTATTTAGCGGAAAAAAATACTAAATTTGTTAATATCTAATATTTATAAGGGATTTGTTTATAGCTATTTTAAGTACAATGACGGTGGTGTGTGATTGTATATATGGTCACCAAATCACTAAATAAGAGTTAAATATAATATTGTGCTTATTTTATTAGATTGAATAATGGTAGTAACATGTACTGTATATTATATGAACAATTTGTGTGTTTTTCCTATGCATGACAAAAGTCAACAGTAACCCACAAAAACCTCTGACAATTAATGCATAATTAGTAATCTTCAACCATTCATATTTACCTCACGTATCACATGAAAAAAAATACATTTATTTCTTCTCAACCAATCAACCTAACACTCAAAACTCAAGATGTTACACCCCACCACAAATTCAAAATCTTGTTCAAATCTAACTTCAAGCCTCATTTCCTATTTCCACCTACATTACACAAATAGCGAAAAGGGGAGACATACAATGTGAGTCACGAGTTTAAACAGATCGGATTAAAAAATTCATACATAATTCAATCATAAATAAATTTGCTCATTTCACGTCAAAATTCAAATTTATTCCACTCCTATAAAAAAATATGATTCAATCATTTCGAGCAACTAAATCCGGTCTTTTTAGACATTAAATTGTCCTAATGGTTAATTTGAGTCTCTCCTCTAATTTTCAAGAAAAATAAAAAACACACCTAGAAATTTGAATAAATATTTTGAATACATACTCTGAAGAAACAAGTTGACACCTTCACAATTCAGTGCATGTGAGCGACTCATTTTTGTTCTTTGTAGAGCCTCGAAAACATCAGTCCAAGAACAGATCCTCTGTAATTATTAATTTATAGTCTCAAAAGTAAAAGAAAAAGAAAATCATCATCATCATCTCCACCAAATTCAGCGTTCTTTAGCATCTCCTTTTCGCCAAAATTAAACAAATCTACAAAACCCAACAACTCGCTTTTCTTTATCTCGCAGAAGATCCCAATATCAACCGCCATTTCTTCACCTTCAAGCCAATGACCCATTGTACTGCTCTCCGCAATCATCACAGAGAGTGATCGTAAAAATTAAGACGCCATGGATGGTGCGAGACCCAGAAGAGTTTCTGGGCGGAGAAGCGGAGTGGTGGCTGCTGGGTCTGTTTGGGAGAGCCGAATGAAGCTCGACGAAGTCAAAGGTGGAATCAAGGTCTTCAATGGCGACGACGACGACGACGACGACAAGGAGAGAGAGGTTCGTCGCGACGACGAAAAAGCTGGTCGCGACGAGGACGAGATGGGTCTGAGCCGGAAGGTCCGGCGGAGCCCAGTTGGGGTTGCTGGGAAGAGGAAGACATGGAAATCGGAGACCAATTTCGAGGGGTTTAAGAGCAGCCCAGTTCAGGTTTCGAAGCTCAGATCTGAATCAACCACCTCCGATGCCGAGAAGAGCCCAATTCAGACCAGGAGGAAGCTCAGATCTGAACCAACGAAGAAACCGAATTCGGAAAATTCGGTTCCAAATTTGCTTCCGGAGGTGACGAATAAGGTTGTGGAGGGACCGGATCGAGATGAGGAGGCTTGCAAGGAGTTTGGTGTTGTTTCGAGCAGTAATGTGAGTCAAGAACCAGAAGAAAATGGTGGAGATGGTGATGAAGAAGGAGAAGAGGAAGAGGAATTTGAGGACATGGAGGAGGAGATATTGGAGGTTGAAAAGAAGAGCATTGATGTTAAAGAAATCAATATCCCAGAACCAGAACAGAAGCCCAAGAAGGTGGTGGTGATTGAAGAGAGGAAGATTGGTCAATTGAATACAAAACCAGTGACCATAGCTTCTACTCTTAGAACTCAACCTGTTCATATCAGAAGCTCTACATTTTACCAAAAAAACAACCCTCCCACAAACTCTACTCCAGGTAGTTTTTCAATTGTTGACTTGTTTTGTATTGGGTTTGTCTCAATTTAGCTTCTTTTGAATTCTTGTTTCAGTTTCAGATCAACACAAGAGGTTCCCACATACGCAAAACAAGTTGCAGAGTTTGGGTGAGTTTTTCATTTCTGGGTCTAGTTTGTGATTCTCAGTTGCTATGCACATTCTGTTAATTTTCCCATTTGTGTTTTTGACTTTTTTCACAGTGGATTTGGTAATGTGGAGAGATGTTTCAAGATCTGCATTTGTGTTTGGAATTGGAACTTTTGCCATAGTTTCGTCATCCTACACTCAAGACCTCAACATCAGGTAGCTGAAGAACAATTTTTTTTTGTTGTTGCTAATTACTATGATTCAAGCAGAACCCATAATTTTATTTGCTAAATTGTGGTCAATTACTGATTATTGCAGCTTCATATCTATAATTTCCTATCTGGGTCTTGTCTATCTTGCTGCCATTTTCCTCTACAAGTCGATAATTCGGAGGTAAGAACACTAAGATTCAGTATTCAGAAATGAGTAACATTAGCACAATTGGATATTTTTATCTTATTTCAATTTCCATGTTGAAAAATCAGAGGAGTCATAGACACAGATGATGCAAGCTATGTGGTGGGTGAAGGAGATGCTGTGTGGTTGCTAAAATTGTTCCTACCTTACTTGAATGAGTTCTTACTCAAACTCAGAGCTCTTTTCTCTGGAGATCCTTCCACTACAATGAAGGTAATTTCCTTATTTTCTTTGTTGTTTGCATGTGAAATTCAGAAACTTACAAAAGGGACTGATAAATTGTTGACAATGGCAGTTGGCTGTGTTGCTGTTTGTTTTGGCAAGGTGTGGCAGCTCCATTACCATTTGGACGATGGCCAAGTTTGGTAAGCCAAACTCAAATCCTCATTTGGTAGATAAGCCCTGTATTTTGTTATAATTGGTATCACGGGTCAGTTTAAACATGCTATATTAAGATCACTGATGGAGCAAACGTGGGTCAGTTTAAACGTACTATATTAACATAACTAACAGGTCAAAGATGGGTCAATTTAAATGCACTATACTAAAACCACTGACGGGTCAAATGTAAATTGTTACAATTTTTCGGTATAAACCACAGGTAATCCTCGTCTGTTTTACGGTCTGAGACACTCCTGCTTGGTTTTAGTCACAGTTAAGGCTCTTTGCCCCTCCCAATGGGTGTGTTTAGTGGTGATCTAATCCTTTGCTCTTCCCACAATCTTAGTTTGCAAGACCAACTGAGCCACAACCCTTAGCAGTTGTGAGAATTGACCTTTAACCTGACCTTTACAATCGTTATCTAATCAAACTTTTGTCGTTTCAGTCGCTCTTGGTGGTTGATTATTATTTGTTTATTAGAGTTGAAAAGACAATCTACCATCACAAAAATCTGGTTTCATTGCCTTTTCACAAGGCCAAATAGGGCATATGATATGCAGTTATGAACCCATCATCAAGTGGTTTTGAGCAACATTTTCTGGGTTTTTCCTGGCAACCAAACAGAGCACTAGGTAGATGTAAACTTAAATACTTTACTGAACATTCTCATACACACTTTTGCATTGACAATTGCTAGCTTGCATGGCTGTGCATGTGCTCACATCTCACTCTCTGTTTCTGTTTGTCTCAGGCTTTTTTGGGGTTTTCACTGTGCCAAAAGTCTGCTCTTCCTACTCCACACTGATCACTGCATATGGTAAAAAAATTCTCTGAATTTATTAACTCTTGTCTTTGTTTTTTTGTTTGTCTGTCTGTTCATATTATGGCTGTGGGTCATGAATCATGATAATAAAAAAAATACTGTTACTGTACAACTGGATTCATGTGGACTAGTTACTGTTGGTGGGCCCATGGGCCTGATGGATCAAGGGCCCACATATTATCACCTAATTGTTTTGTGGACCCCTTCTTGCATTGAAAGACCTGTTAATAAGCTAAGAAGTAAGAAGTGTCTAATGCAATGTAACGGCTCTTTTTTGGGTCATTGGTGGGTCTCATGGTCATGTACATCAATGGGTCTCATAAAATTTTGTCCTCCCAATAATTGAAATTAGATAAAAAAGAATAAAGAATAAAAAATAAAAATAGGTAGATTATGGCATGGTCTGTACTGATTTGGGTTTTGTGATTATTGAAGTGGGGCCCGTCAAACTATAGTCCTCCGTGTATTGTAGGCTCATATATAGGTGGCAAAAGGTAGGGTCGGGTCTGGTTGGTGAGCCCTAACCCTAACCCGACCCTATAGGGTTTTCGGGTTATGGCCTAAGACTCGTCAAACTCTTTAAAAGTCATCATCACTTTATAGTCACTCTTTGCTAATTTATTTTAATGTGGTTATGTCCGTTGATCGGTCTGATTGAGTCTTGGCCAACAACTTTGGATTAAGATTTTGCAAGTATTAAGATCATTTGTTGGAATGTCTCGTGTTTGGCTATAAGCTACTAAAAGTTGTTTTGTTGTGTGATAATGATGAAAGGTAAATTTTGGATTCGACGGTTTCGGGATGCTTGGGAGTCCTGCACCCACAAGAAAGCAGTTGCATTTGCCATCTTCACTCTTGTTTGGAATCTCTCTTCCATTGTTGCTCGCATATGGGCTGGTGAGAATCAAAAACACCCTTTTAATTCCAAGTAAATTCATCAAATATTTCTCAATGATATGCTTAGTGAAACTGAAAACTTAACAATCTTGCAATGTGTTACTAATTTGCTCTTGCAAACAAACTGTCAAATTGAACCAATGTCATGTTAGTGAAAACAAATGACACATCTTGCATTTGATCATCTCAAATCTCTAATATCTGACATGTCGAACAAACACGTGAAACTGAATCTGCTACTGTGAATGATTTTGTGCAGTGTTCATGTTGTTCGTGGCGATTCGTTACTATCAGCAATCTATGATGGTGAGAGATCAAGATTGGGTGGACGATGATACTACTGATACAGCTGAGGTTGGTGAAGAAACATGGAAAGGACGACGACAGGCACAAAATGGAGGAACAGGACGACGACATGGAAATGGACCAACCATTGTTGAACTGAAGAAAACTAAGAAAGGGTCCTAATTAAGCATACAAATTTACAGATATAAATAGTTACAGATGTTCCCATGGTTTTTGCATATGGAAGTGATCATACATAAAAGATGTGAGACAGATGATGGGCTGCTAGGAGATTTCATTTCATTCATAGTTATTTTTCTTAGGAATTTTTTTTTCATATGTAGATATTTGTTTGGCTACATTGTTGTAAATCAATAAGGTATTAATAAATTCCATTTTTACAAGTGAAATTATGTACACTGGCAAATAATCAAAATGGCTTTAGTACACTTCATTTGCAGCCCTACCTAATGGACAAAACAAGCTTGTGATCAAATTATATAACAGTTTCATGAACCAATCCCAACTTCACATATTCAAAATATACTTTCTTGCATCTTTGTACACAACTCAATTTGTAAATTCTACACACTCACAAATCACATAAATGGAAGAGTACATTTCATTACAGCCCATTTATTGTTCATGATCATCAAAACAATGTAAGAAAAAAAAATATATGAAACCTTCTAAAACCGATCACAAGTCCATATATCCACAATCAGGCACAAATCAGACAGCATAGAGCCTAATAACCTTTTCAATCACGGCTCGGCAAACCGGGCACACCCCTTTTTTCGCTTTGATTTCATTCAGACAAGACATACAACCAGCCATGTGACCGCAAGGAATGCAGGCGCCTTGTATAGGAGCTTCCCAACATATTATACACGACGAAGATTCTCCGTCCTTTACATTGCCTGTTGCCGAAACTTCATTCTCTGCGGCTGGAGCGGACAACTCCACCGCGCTGAAATCAATGGACGGATAGTGAATTGGCCCTTCATCAAGAACCTCCTGAGGCATCGGTGGAGCAGATGGAAATGAAGAAATGGATGCACCAACTTCATTGCTTGGCTTGGTATGTACGTGTTGTGTTGAACTGCCAACTTTCCCGGAACTAGGCACACCCCATCCGTTGTAGTCTTCTTTTTCCGGTTCATCCATCCATCCACTGCTGCTTGCCTCTGATTGCGTGTGTCCGGAAGCTGAGCCCCACCCGTTGTGACTGGTTTTGTCTGCTGTGTTTCCCCAACCGTTCATGTTTACTGCTTCGGAGCTCTGGTTTGTCCTTGGAGGAAGTGGCGGTCTATTCTCCAATGCAGACTGAATGGAGGCATTTAGTGCCATCGCTAATTCTACAGCTTCAGCAGCAGTTTCGGGTGCAGTTGCGGGAGCTGTGTTTTGGGTACCGTGAATTACTTGGGGTGGCATAACCTGAAAATAATAGATAAACAGCTGTGTATAGTATTTTGTTGGGAAAATTAGACTAACTAAAATAACTAGTCCAGGACTAATCTCTGAAACCTACTGTTTACAAGTTGTGAATAGAGCTGGCAATTTGGGTCGGGTTTTTGAAAAGACCTAACCTGACCCCGACCCACAAGAGGTGTGGGTTCATGCAGGTTGCCCATCCTAATCCGCACTTTTCCCATGGTAAACCCAACCCAAAAATTAATTGGGTCTATTTTATGAGACCTAAACCCGCAAAAATTCTCTGATTTCGGGTGCTCACGGGTTCAGGTCCAATTTGCCAGCTCTGCTTGTGAATCACATATTCTAATTCTAACTAAAACAACACAAGCCTAACAGAGATTAAAATAGGCCGGTACTTCACCTGAGGTACTCCTCTGCATGCATCATATAATATCTGTAATTGATGTTTGTCACCTTCATTGGCTGAAGCAAGCTTGTATCGTGTTTCTGGTCAAAACGAAGAACCATATGATCAAAGAAGTGATATAATGAAAGTGCAACACAAAGTGACGATAGTACGAAAACAAAGGCAGCAAAAGTTTACAAGAAACTCAGCAGAACAAATTTTTCCTTTGTTCATATGTTAGCCTTCTAAGTCATAATGGCCGTTCAAGTTATATATGCCTCAAACAAATCAGTGGTTTTACAAGAGTCTGAATCAAATTACTATAACATAGGAGCAACTGGTGTAGTGTAGCTTTATTCGTTTTATTTATTTATTAACAAATAGAAGACTGTAAAATCAGGAAGAAAAAGAAGGTAATGAACATGAATAGCTAAGCACTGAACTTCCAAGTTCCAAGGTCGCAACTCTGCTCACCAAAAATCTCAGTGCAAGAGTCTCTAGCCATTCATTGAGCAAAATCTCAACAAAAACAAATGAAACATGTCATAATGGTTCTCAAAGGAAGATAAGTTTAGAGTGATACCAATACAAGCAATGTGGAGATGTTATTTTTATAACAAAAATTATGAATAGCCAAGAATTACTTTAGTACCATGCAATCAATATGTGTCAATCTTATATTCTATCTTGGTGGTGATTTATTTTCCAATAATAAAAAGACACGAAAGAAAGAGTTATTCATGTAATGAAGCTCCAAGAAGACATAAACAAGGACGATATTCAAAAGGCAACAATGAGCCTAGTGCCAACTGCCAAGTATTGAGGACCATGACATTGTCCCAAATATCACCATTCCCGAAGACTTTCCCTAAAGAAACTGACAACTTAGTGTCATATAAACACCCAAACCACATTCAAATAACAAACCAACCCCCTTTCCCACGAGAACATGTTACAGACTTACAGTTAAAAGATCCACACGCCACTATTAAGAAAACACGAGATATTAATAGTCACAACCATAACAACTTCGTAACTTACTGGTTGACTGGTCAAATATCACTAGAGCGGGATCTGATTGGTGAAATTTGGGTTCTTCAATTTTAGCCTTCCAAAGAGTAATAACCGTACGTGGCTGAGCATCCTGTGAATTGATCAAAAGCACAGATTCAAAGATGTACGTGCAAATAGCACTGTAAAAGCTAAATACACACCCCCAAAAAATGTCAATTCTAATAATTGCAAACACAATGTTTGATGATATTTGACCAAGCTCTATTTTACCTGAGGAGTAGCGTATATTACAAGCTCCAATTTGAGAGGCTTCATCGGATTATGGGAACCACAAGGTAGGACAACAACCCAACTGCAAATGATGACTTTGATGAGCAGTTGAGCACATGTATATATAATGTTATGTTAAGAATATAAAGCACAGTGATAGGGAAAATACTTAAGATGGCCTATGACAGAAAAATAAAACTGAACTTTGCACCTATTAAGTATTTTGAATCAGTTACATTCTAGTTCTGCGGCAAGCCGGCAACACAGGTAGTAGTATAGATGGAAGTAAAAACTAAAAAGTGTCAAGAGATTGAAAATAAATAATATGGATTTGGCACAAACATTTTTCTTGATAATAATTGAGGTGCTAATGCTTCGAGAAAACCTGGACCATATAATTCCCGCAGCCAGCCAGAGAAATGGCAAATATGATTCTGAAAACCCATAAAATGAATATCAAAATTGGACCACAGAACAATGATATACTAAACCTAGAGCATTTTAATGAACTACTGTATACAAATTAGTAATATATACCTCAATTATTCGCACGACGTTGGTAAACCCCTTTATTCTAGCAACATCAAGTGGAGTTTGGCAATCATCATTTCTCACTAAAGCATTTGCTGAAATAGTAGCATAAGAACACAAAAATAGACTCATCATAAATATTAGAAACAAATTACAGTAAGTTCACTTAAACCAGCCCAGCAGAAATGAATTATACAGCCATATGTAGTAATCGAGACATACCTCCATAGGATAGAAGTAACTTAACGGTCCGTTCCAATCCTCTTTTTGCCGCATGATGTAAAGGAGTACCTCCTTGACGCCCTAGAAATTTGAGGTCAAAATGGATCAGTTGTTTGTATCACTATAGCTAGTACCGATACAATGAAATCAAATCTAATGATTAAAATAAAATTTACGTCCAATGCTTCGGAAAACATAATCTATGACTTCCACGGCATAATAAATGGATTAGAAGCACATATATTATCTGCACAGTGTATGATATGTAGCTTTCAGAAACTTACCAGGCTGGTAAGCATTAACATTGGCACCCAATTCAATCAGTGCTTTGGCAACTTCATATCGTTCTGAACTCATACATGCTGCAATGAGGGGAGTCTTTCCTTCTCGGTCAATCCACTGCACGGAAACACATCAGCAATGACCACTTGTTTCCACATAGAGGCACCCGTTACATCAAATAAAAAAGGCACTACAACCAAATTATCAACCAACTAGCTATCAAAGCATTTTAACTGAAGTAACAAGGCTATTGGGTTTTGTGACAAGGAAAAACAAAAGTACATTCCTCAACAATCTCATTGAAAACTGCTTCTTTCATGAAGGGTAACATGAAAATTTTGTACTACTCATGCCTACATGGCAATTCAGGTCGCAGGCCGGACCAGAGCATTCGCGAGTTTGTACTTTGCACTTTTTATCGGCCCTAAACTTTCTAACTAAGTGGACACATTAAAACTGACGAAAAGTTGCGCAGTAAAAATACGTGCATTTTTAGGCCTGGTCCTTTTAGGCCTGCAGCCCGCATTGCCAGGTATACTCATGCCTGATTGTGTAAAATTTCCTAAAATGCAACAGATAATATAGTCATATAGATGCTTGGATGGTTTTAATCAATTTAGGTAAAATTACCTTTTTCCATGCATGAAATTGACTATGATTATCACCATATTACATACTAAATTAGTATAATAAACCCCATACACCAACTGAATAGTAGTACTAGCTTATTCTTTTTTCTCCAATGTACTTAATCTTCTCCATTTTGCACAATTGGGGCATAAATTCTGTGAATTTCATAGCAAAACACTTGAACTTTAAGCATCTAAGATGTGATTTAAGCTGATACAATTCATCAAACAAAACCCACAATCCAGAAATGTAATGATATTGAAAACCCAAAACAGTGGAAAAAGCTATACCTCAAGGGTTGCACCTTCTCTGCACAGAGCTTTAATGGCTTCCACTTTTCCAGAAATGGCAAGCTCGTAGAGCAACTCACCTTTGGACTGTTTCTGTTGGTTCATTGTATCGAGTCTTTGACCCATCTTCTTAAAGCAAACAAAAACAACAAAAATACCCAAAACCCAGTTATTAGGTTTGTGTTTTGATTCCAAAGAAAGAGAAGAAAATTTCAAGAATTGGGATTGGACTCGAAAAAAGGTTTGATTTTGAGGATGGGAATTGGGGCAGTGTTCGCTTCAGAGACGAAGGTTCTTCCAAAATATTTTGGTTATCTACTTATTGGTAATGTCGATGAGGCTTGAAACAGAGTTTTAGAGATGATGAAAAAATATATGGTAAATTACAGAGAATATGGTGGCATATATAGTAAAAAGTGATATAAATTGGGGCAGTTATTATGTTTTTTAAGAATAATTTACAGGTCTATTTATATAAAATGTTCGATATATTTAACTAACTATGATTGTGATTCGGTTAGATGGTTGAGAAGGTAATTATATTATTAAATGTTGTATTCATAGATATGAATTTTTGATTTTATACAAGTACGACTAGTGCATTAGCTCTATTGAAATTTTCTGTTAGAAGACGATAATGTAGCATCATGACAGGTCTTGCGATATTTTTCTGATGTGCAGAGTGACACGTCATTTTGTTGACGTGGCTAATAATTGTGCATTGACTGAATGTCAACTACTCTTTACTAGCACGTTTTTATGTTTTCTTTTTAAGATTTTTTTTTTATATTACTCAACAAAAGTCAACATTCGGTCAATGTCCGGCCATCAGTCACGTTCGCAAAAATGCCACATGACATATCACATGACACTACATCAACATTCTTTAACTGAGAATTTTAACACCTTTTTACTCATCCTGTGGCACAAGATGATAATTTTGAGTTATACATTGAATTCTTTTTTTGGATGCAATGTTTTCTTCTGTAAATCAAACCAGCAATGCTTCAATAAGAGAGAGGACATGAAATTTTTGAAAAGCTTAACCTGAAACAGAGAAACTCTGCAACAATCCATTACAACTAGTCCATATGCTAAAAACATCTTAAGCAAAAATGATAGCAAGAAAAGAGAAATTTCCAAAAGATCTCAGAAATGATTGCAGATTTGATCTCTTGTTTCTACTTCTTTTGCATTTGATTATTTCTGTTTACTCTGAACCCTTACTCAACAACTCGATGAGCTCGCGTTTCTTCAATTTTGAAATCTTTTTCAGCCCTCGTGTTTTCGCAAGTGCTCTCAGTTCTGGCAACTTCATACCACTCAAGTCTACGTGTTCATCGACCACCCCCACTTTGCTTCCATCCTCAGTGTAAGCTGCATTCACAACTTCAGAAAACTTAATACCACTCAATTCTTCGTGTTCGTCGACCACCTCCACTTTGCTTCCACCCTCAGTGTAAGCATTCACTACTTCAGAAATTTCACCATAAACATCCACATCTGCATCTGGAAAGATTGGTTCAGTTTCATGTTCAAGCTCAAACTCGGAGTCAGACTCCAAGTCTGAGTCCATGTCAGATTCTTCATCAATCTCCCCTAATATATCAACCTCAGGCTTCTTCTTTCTCGCCTTACTTGAAGCCCAAGATAACACAGACTTGATAGTATCTTCTCCCCCAGAATCGAACTCCAAGTCCGAGTCCATGTCAGGTTCTTCTTCAGGCTCATTCTTCTTCCTTGTGCCACTTGATGTTCTGTCAGATTTAGAATTATCTAGCGGGACTGGAGATCTACGCACAAATTTGGATGGAGGCCTGAATGAAGTGGCATAAGACGCCTGAGTCTTGTCCCTCCCGGTGCTATTTGAATTATGGAGCATCCCGTTAGTGGCTGCTCCATTCTGTGCTGATTTATCCATGATGTCTCTCCGGCCCTTGCTTCTCTTGACTTGCTCTAACGGGTGCTTCTTTAGAACCTGAAGCAGGGAGCTAACATCGCTTTCTCTACCCTGTTCTTTTGGGGCTTCAATCTTCTTTTCCTCTTTGTTGGCAGCTCTTTCTCGAAGCTGCGCCTGGATTTTCGTGAACAACTCAATAATCTCATTCTTTTTCGGTTCTGGGGTTGCATTGGGTTGGTAACTTGGGGTATTGGACATGGAGAGGAACGACCCACTTTTTGAAGATAACAGCTCGGATTCTTCACCGTCCTCAAAGCTGTCTCTCTCTTCATTTTGCCTGTTCCTTCTTCGGGGGAACTCGCGGTTGTTTTGCCTGGAGAAGTCTGACTTTCTCCTATTCCCACTAGAACTTGCTTTGCACACAAAATATGCTCTTTTTGAAGCACACGCAAGTGTGCTGATCTTTAACTGAGATCGTATTCCGAGGTCACAACGAGACAAGCAAGGAGATGCAGTGACTGCTCTTCCAGAAACTCCCGAGCAAGGGAGACATCTCCCATCTGGAGGTCCATACCCTGAAAGACAATTAGGATCAGCTCACATGAATGAAATCAATATCATAATGTGTTGAATCTAACTCTGAAAATTATAAGCTCACTTTATTATAAAAACTACAGCCCATTTACATTCGACTCACAAGCTATAGTTGATAGAGTTTGGAAGTGAGGTACAAGCTAAAACATTAACGGGCTAGCTTCTTTGAACTTTAAAACTTTCCGGATAGGGAGTGATAGGTCAGATAATGTTAGCCTTTTTTTAGAGGTTAGATAATGGTCTCACTAAACAAGTAAGAAAATCTGGTGTGTCGCCCTATACACATATCTAACCAAACATCAATGATTCAAAGCGCACTACAAAATCTCACATCCAGCTCCAGGAATCAATATACAATAACCGACACTACAAAATCTCATGCTTAAAGCTATACCATTCAAGTATTTAGTTTTACCATCTATATCATGTAAAGCAGAAACTCCGGTCACTGTTCAAGATTTTGATTCAGTAGTACTCCTGCGCAGCTGCGCTCCTATTAGTTATTACTATTTGCCTGCCCAGCTAATGCTACCTAATGTATGCATCCACATATCTAACCCAACTCATCTCTATTAGTCGAATAGAACTCCAAAATGAAAAATCCTAGCCTGTGCTACTCTTTGATACCATGTCCGACTCCAAACCATCGGCACTTCTCATTCAGTGATGCTACACCCAAATCACTACCAATGTCATCATCACTGCCTCCACCTCCACTACCACCCCTTTCGTGGCTTCCAATAGTCATTGCAAACACATCAAACGTTAACAACCATTTGAAAAGCAATTACACACACAAACAAGCCAAACAAAAAAATCATATATCTATACAAAAAAAAAAATATCTAGTAACTGAAAAAACGAAGTCATCTAAATAAACCCATTCCTGCTACAGTCCCATCAGAAACTAGCTTTCATCTCCTTTCTCTCCAGGAAACCAAACACACCTCAACCACGCAAAATTGAATATTTACAACTAATTGTCCAAAAGCCAAATTCATTTTACAAGTAATAATCTTTCAACATAAATTCAAGAACCCACAAAATATTCAATCAAAACTTCATTATCCATTTCACTAAACCAGACAAAACAACAACACAGAGCATCAAAACCATAGTGCAAAAACAGATAAACCCTAACACTTCATTAGGCAGCTGAGAAATTCAAGAACATATCTAGTAAATAAACCCATTCCTGCTACAGTCCCGTTAGAAACTAGCTTCCATCTCCTTTTTCCCGGAGAGTTTCCGGGAAACCAAACACACCGCAACCACAGAAAATTGAGAGAAGAACTGAAAAAATAAAAATAAAAATAATACCAGGAACGTTTTTGGCGATAATATGCACTGTTCGCGACATGGTCTCAGTTGCGGTTCTGCTTCATGTATTTGAGAGCTTCTCGTTTCTTCGTCTTCGCAACACAGTGAATAGTTTTGAATGTTGCAGGTGGGTGCTGGCTATTTGATAAGGGATATAGATGGTAATAAATGGTTAGTTTGGGGTTATATATGGTAATGAAGAAAAGTGAATAAATGGGCTTTTATTGGGCCTTGTAGCTGGGCTAGGGTGATTTAATTATCCAAATCAAATACGGCCTAACCGGTTGGACCAGTAATCGGTTCGATATAGGTTTAATAGTTAGACCAAATTTTTAACATTTCGGAACGGTTAAATTCGAAACTAACTAGATCAAAATTTAATTTTCTTAAATTGCACGACTGTCACATTGCTAAGCAATTTTACCAGTTAGACCGATTGAAACAACAAATCGATATATTGAACAACAGACTGGTTTAACTTAATGAGAACAAGTACATGACGAATATTTTAGATCTTAAATCTCCATTTCACCCTACTTACCTCGAGAAATAAATTGAATTCAATTCTAACGCCTAAAAACTTTGTATAAAATTTGCATAGGCCAAAATATGAAACTACAATACTACAGAAACAAGAAGATTGGGTTTAAACCAAATCAAAGTATCTCATTTGATAGAGAGCTCTAAATGCCACCTCCTAATGAAGTTGCTTTAGGTGGAAAATAAATCGGACAATTTGGGACATGGGGCGAGCAACAAAGGTCAAGGGTTCGTAATTTACAACTTTTTATCGGTTCTAATCTTTTCCACTTATTGGTTAAACATGTTCGAACTGACGGAAAATTGTCGTATGTTTTTTACCCCAACATTGACATGTAGAGTGGAAAGACTCAAAGGCACATACATATAGAAGCCATTGAGATGCATCTACATACATCCTTTGATCCAAGGATGATATACACACACACAGATAAATCATACATACATATATATGTATACGCATATATAATTAACATTCATTTCCTGGTATTTTCTGCAGTTGTCGCCTAGCGAACCTGATTTATTTTGACAATATGTAACGAAATGGTAGGTAATAAACATGCCCGGAACGTTAAGTCAGCAACCTCAAGAACTCACTCAGACCTAAAATACTTTTCTCACAGTGGAATGAATTAGTAAATACCATTGTATTAAGATAAAAAATGAAAAAGGTTGATGCTGCTGCTCTCTGCTCACAGACCCAACAATCCGAATGCCATAAATGAGGAATGTTTGGAAACGTCCAATGAGGGACATTGGCATATGACAGAACATTACAGAGATAAACCAAACAAGTCGAATCTTCATGCAGATATGGTTTATCCTTTGTGATTTTTCTTCAGCTCTTCAACATCCAGTTCAACTTGCAACACCGGGGAATCAATTACCATGCCGATAGGACTGATTGAAGGAACACCAAAAGTTGTATTATCACCGAGATTCTTCTTTGGCATACAAAAAACAAAACAAAAAGGGTTCTTGTTATTGAATAACTGACCTATTCACCACAGGGCCGTGATCCAAAGCATTTTGAAGGCAATATATGACCCTCCCAACTATGCTCGTCATAGGAACTGGACCAAATATTCGACTGTCCTTGGCTTCCTGTGCAATAAGAGATTGTAAAGAAAACAAAATTGAAGAATATACACGAGGGTCTGGCAAAAAATGTTAGTCTAGCACCACCGATATACCAAAATGACCATCAATCCCTAACCACTCCACGTACATGCATAAATTGGAGGTGGATCTTCTTAATATATAAATGCTACTTATATATTCTTGGAACATATACAAAGTTTATAAACTATTTGCTTCACTTTTGAAGTTCAAGACTTGAGTGAGGGCTTATGTGTCTAATCACATTCACACAGACTGCTGAATAACTTGCTAACTTTACTCCACCAAAAACCACATCATGATCAAAGTTGTTAATTGTCATCAAGAAATGATCTAGGAGACCTATCGGTACATATGTTGGATTAAAATGATTGAAAATACCTTTGGCTTTAAGCTTTCATTATCAGCTAACACCCAACATTCATCCTTTTCTAGAACAAAAGATTCATCTTTTTCATCGCTGGAAACCATTTCATCCCCTCCAACTGCAGCCAGTCTTCTGACCAGATAGTCATTCGAGCTCTCAGGGTTCTTTAACACAACCACATCTCCAACAAAAACATATCTGTCAGTGAAATAAGCATTCAGTTAGATAAGATGATAGTTATATAGCATTTAGATTGGAACTTTTGTTTAGGAATGGTAATAAAGAATCATAACGGGAATGAGATTTCAATTCATCATATTTGGATTCAGACTTCTTGTTCATGAGAATGGCTTCGGGATGAAAATCTCATTCTGACTCCTTATTTTATTCTCATTCTCATTCCAAAAACTTTAGTCCAAACACTACCTTAGGTAGGTTTGAATTAGAGTTCTTGTTCAGGAATAGAAATCAAGAATCATAATGGGAATGTTATTTCATTCATCATGTTTGGATTAAAACTTTTTGTTCATGAGAATGGCTTTGACATGGGAGTCTCATTTCAATTCTCATTTTTTATTCCAAACACTGCCTTAGCTTAAAAAGAAGATGACTGGAATACCAATAGTTTTAAACTAAGATTGTAAGGCGACAACATTATAATCTTAATATGAACTGTTGAACAGGGATCAAAGATGCAACAGGCAAGCAATATAAATAACTCTGAGTAATGAGTACTCGGGTTCTAAGCTTCTTTTGTTCAAAGTTTAAAGTGGCACGGCAAGTTCATGTTTGTGTTCTCAAAGAGATTCCTTCTAGATTAGTGGAGCTAGTACCAGAAAGGCGTTGTATATGGTAACTCTTCCGAACAAGAAGAAAGAGATTAATTGGGGTTGGAACTCGAAGGTGATTCTCTCAATGCCACAAGCCATGGAAGCAAGAAGCCCCTGATCCTAAGCTAAACAAAGTCAGTTTGATCCAAACTGCTGGTGAGCTAAGCTTTCTCCTATATATACCACCCACATAGAGATGCCACTCACAAAGCCCATCGCAATTAATTTGTTACACACAAAAGTAATCAATCACTAGGATCCGAGCCAAATGTTGTAATAGCTATCATGGCCAATCAGACATAGGCTTCAGTTTTCAAATAGTGATCAACAAAGCATACTAAATAATTTCATCAATGAAAAGTACTTAATCCTGAGAAAACTCATGGCAAAACCAATAAGGCAACAACCATACCCAAGAATACTGGTGTTGCAACCTTACAATAGAAAATAAACACGTTTTCACTTAGAAATAGAAATAAATGTACCTCGGATCTGCAGCTGGTAACTTACGAACGAGAAGAGTCCCCAAACTTTCACCTAGTGTAGGGATCATTGCCTCTCCTTTACTCCAGTGCAAATATGTCAACTTGTCATTGAATGACTTCCATAATGCATTTGTTATCTCACCATTACTTGCATCGCTCTGCATAACATTAAAGATTACTTAAAATAGCAGTAACACCTACAAAACATTACACGATTATAGTTATCTACTTTCTGCAGTGTCTTGCGCCAAAGTGGGTAAATGTTCTATAAGTTCAAAAGCACCAACCGTTTACTTCGACATCTACTAAATGATAAATGAAAATTCTTAACTAGTTTCTATCAACGCATCGTGACTTACTCATGTTTCTTATCAACATCTTACTTCACTAAAAATCAAAACTCAAAACCAATACAATGATGATGCCCCTTTTTGCTATTTATGCAGTATTTATTGATTTTATTCTCTAACTCTGAAATTTTCAGACTTGCAATATAAACTATCTAGAAACCACATAAACTGCCGACAATATCAAAAAACTAAAACAAAAAACACCCATGATGAATATTCAAACACAAAACGCAAAATCAATGAAACCCACATGTAAATTCGAGATTTTTATGGTTCAGAACAAGTCAAAGGAACAAAAAGCAGCTGAAAATGATCAATAGTAACAGATATGCGAATCTATAACAAAGAAAATGAGTTAGAAATATAGTGAAATAATACCTTGACCTCCTTAGCGAAGTAGGAGATGGTGTAATCGAGCTTGTGCATGAAGTATCGGAGCCGAGTTGGCAAGGAAGCCATTGCTGTTGATTGAGATTATGGAATCGGAACCCTAGAATTTGAGTTTCATTTCTGAGTTTGGTAGATGGAACGATCATCGTGGAGAAGAAGCTAAGAAATCGCTTCGGAGTTCAATTTGGGCTTTCTAGTTTAGGCCCATTTAGCTTTATGAGAAGTAAGCCCATTTTTGTACTTTGGGCTTGGAGTAATGACAATTGGGCACCACAGGAGCACTACCGAGTTCGCAGAGCGATACACAAAATGCGAAAACGACACTATCAAAGTCTAAAGCAAGTGTCAAACAATCATCAAGCAGTAAACCAACTCTCCCCACTTCCTCCTTCTGACCTTGAATAACAGTTATCACTGACTGCGAGTCTGCCTCCATCACCACCTTACGCCACCCTTTACTTCGAGCCCAATCCAACGCTTTGCGCACCGCCCAAGCTTCGGCTTCTCTTGGATCCAAACAAACCTCTTGCCTCTGATGCTCAACCTTCACGTTACCATTTTTATCTCGCCCAACCCACCCAATGTTTGTCCAGCCTTGCAATGGGAAACAAGCAGTGTCACAATCAGTGGCGGAGCCAAAGATTCTAGACAGGATAGGCAAAATTTTGATAAGAAAAATTAAAATGTAGAAATTTTGACTCAATACACATTATCACATATAATTAAAATATCATAAAAATTTACAAGATTTTTTAAACACGCATTCAAAAAGTAAACAAGTTTTAACCATTGGATGATTGAGAGTGTGAAAATTTTAAATAAAAATTAAGAAATCATTTCACTCAACATTAGGCATTAGTTTATTTTCTAGATTGGAATTTAAGATTTGAAATATTATGTAAAAAATATAAATGAGTGAAAAAATACTATGAAAATATATTTTTTAATACTACAATCATAAAAGAAGAGAGATTAAGGGCTAAAGAAGAGAGAGAAGTCAGGAAGCCTGGAACAGAAATCAAAAGGAGAAAAAAAAAATATGGTATGGTTTTGCTTGTTGGGGGCTTTGAAAGCAAGCATGGGCAAAACAATGACTTTAGCCACTGAGCCATGAACTAGTATTACAAATGCAAGTATATTTTACTATATATAACGAGCTGGGGTGGGCAGCTGCCTACTATTGCCCTCCCCCATCTCCGCCAATGATCACAATTAACCTTCACCGCCCCCACCGCCGAGCATCCCCCTTCACTCCTCCATCTTTTCCACTGCACCTCCGAGCTTGAGCATCAGCCCAACCAGTGAACCGTCGAGCACGCTCAATTAGGTTCCATTTTGAGTATATGCTAAGGAGCACGCTCAGGTAGGTCCCGAAAACATATACTCCCTCGTCTTAGAGTCTACCTTTATATTTTGAGAAAACTTAAAAATGTCTTCTTTTTTTTAAAGGATGTAATATCTTTTATTAATTCAAAAGAACCATAAATACAAGATCT
>JAYMTF010001319.1:0-24291 GCA_036897485.1 Pelargonium nanum | reverse complement strand
TATTTTTATCAATTTAACTAGGCTTACATTTGTTAGGCCAAACATTAAAGAAATCAAATTATTTATTCCAATGATCTATTATTTGTATCAAATATTAAATCAACATTTATGCTATTAAAAAATTAACATTTATGCAATAAAAGACCAAACACAAGAGGAAAATTAAATTTAAAGGAAATCCTAAAACCATCAATAATCTACGTCAATTTTGAGCTTGATTAAGAAACTTATTTTTGCTATAAACTTCCATTAGTTAATTTTTTTAAAGGTCCATTAGTGAAGTATTAAATCAAATCATAATCAAATGAAAATAATTGTTTCGCATTAACACGAATCTGAGTAGAGCTAACAGTTTAGCTGAAACCGCGCCACTCAAAACATAGCCGACCAACTTTCGAGTCGGGAGCAGACGAATCTAGAGTCGACAAATTTACGATACCCAAAATTTGATTTAGGTCATATCAGATTTATGTTGTCAAAATTTTTGAGATGAATTGAACAACCCGTACAAATTGGCACATTTAAGTCCTAAAAGCAAAACCTAATCCGACTAGATGACTAAAGCTCGAAGCTCTTTTGAGTCATATTCAAATCAGAATTTTGTCAATCCGAACTAACTCCAACCCGAAAGATAAATCTAAATGAATCCGCATCTCTTCTAGATGAAGTTTAAGTTAGACATTTCTAACTTAAAAAAAAAAAAAATCGACCCGAAAGGCCAGAACTCATTATCACGTCTGACTCCGAGTTAGAAAGTGAAAACGGAAAGAGTATACGGACTCAAACTCAGTCCGAGTTGAGACCGAGTCGAACGGTGACAAGCGACAACCGTTAGCAATTTAACCGTTATAGACGAAAAGACCACTGACATGTTTCTCATATTTCCTTGAACCTCGGAGATTATTACTCGTCACGTGTTTTTATTTCCTATGAAAAATAAAAATAAAAATTGGAAATGAATCAAATCAGAATCAGAATCAAATTTCAACTCATCAGCGCACTTTAGCTCTCACTCTCGTTGACGACTAAAATGCGCCGTAAGTGAATTCTGCTCCTCTGAAATTGGCTGATTTTAAAGAGAAACTCAAAACAGAAAGCTACAAACACAGAGAAACAGAGGAGAAAAACAGAGCATCTCATTTTCCTTCAAATTAAAAAGATTTTTTCCCCAAATTTTATTGAAGTTGCAGGTTTTGGAGTATCGTGTCGGGGTAGTGTTTTTATTTTAATTGTAATTCTTTTTAATTATATTAAGTAATAGATAAAGTATTTTATTTTACAGTAATAAATATAAGTAATACTATAAAATAATATTTTTTTTGTTTGCTGTAATAGAGAGAGAAATTTCCTAAATTACAAATTGAGATCTCCCTGAGGCTTTATATATAAATTGTTTTGCTTTCTCTTACATACCCACAAGAAAAAGAGAAGCTTTGCTGTGGAGAAGATCACGAATCCACAAGAACTGCAATGGGTGGGTGTTATTTTGGTTCTGGGTTTCTCGTGCTCTGTTCTTCGATTCGTGTTCTGGGTTCAAGTTCATCTTTTTCAGTGTTTTTTTTTTCTGGGGAAGGCTCTGTTTTGCCTATCTCTGTTCCGTTGTTTATTTGTGTCCGTACGGTTATGGAGGTCGTTGGTGTTCGTGTTCGAGTTGGCCTTCTTGGGTTTTACCGTTTGTTTTCAGTTTTTTATTCTGGGTTTTGCTTGGTTCTCACTTGAATGTTTCTGGTTCTCTGGTTTGGTCTCAAAGGTGTCGACTTTCTGGATCAATACTTGTTGACTCTGTGTTGTTCATGGCTGTGATCTTAATTTAGATTTTGGGTACTCAAATCTCTTCTCTTTTCTGCTCTCTCTTTCTCTCTCTCTCCCTCTCTTTGCTGGTTCTGTTCTTGTGCTTCAATGGATTGGTGGGTTTGTGTTTGTTTTTTGCTTGTGCATTAACTCAAAGACCCGCCAAAAACAGAGAGGAAACAGGAACCCACCACCACCTTTTTTGGTGGAGGCTTAAGGTTCCTCTGTTTGGCCTGGATTGGGCATTCATGGCATCTGGGTTATTATTACCTTATTCTACTGTTTATTTAGCTGTGTTCCTCTTTCTGATTGGTCACTTTTGTTTCCTTTGCTGATGTGCTTTAATGGCTATTTTTTTTCCTGATTGGTCATGGTGTGGTTCTGTTTTCATATGCCCTCTTGTGATTGGCTGCTAAGCTTCTGTGTATGATTCAAATTTTTTGTTCCTTTTTTTTCTTCTTCAGATTACAACATGAGCTTTTCCAATGACATGGATGATGAATATGAGAAGCTTATCCGGAGAATGAACCCACCAAGGTTTGGATTTAGTGATTTACATCTTCTTCTTCTTCTACAATCTTTCTGAAAGCAACCTCTGATTCGACCTTTACACTTGTTGTTTTGTCACTATTCATGCTTTTCTTTTTTCTTTGTCAGGGTTGTGATTGATAATGAAGCCTGCAAGAATGCAACTGTGATAAGGGTATGGCTTTTGTGTGCATATCATCATTGTCCTCTCCTTTTTGCCCTTCTTTTTTCTTAACAAATTTGGGGTTTTCTCCTATTTGGTGAACCAGGTGGACAGTGCAAACAGACATGGAATACTTCTTGATGTAGTGCAAGTTCTCACAGATCTTAACCTTATTGTGACTAAAGCTTACATTTCTTCTGATGGTTGCTGGTTCATGGATGGTAAGATCAAGACCCTTTTTTTGCTTCCCTTGAATGATAATCAATTTGGGTAAAAATTTGATTTTAGGTTTTTTGTTTTTTTATCCAAATCCAGTTTTTAATGTGACTGACCAAGAGGGAAACAAGATTACAGATGAAGGGGTTTTGGATTATATTCAAAAGGTGATTCATTTTGCGTTTTTATAGTATGTTATGTTAGTTTCTCTGGTCAGTGATGCATAAATAGTGAGCTTATTAGTTGTGTTCTTGTTCAGTGTCTTGGTCCGGATTCTTGCTTTACCTCTTCCATGAGCTCTGTTGGGTTTAAACCATCCATGGACATGGACTACACTACAATTGAGTTAACTGGTTGTGACAGGCCAGGCTTGCTCTCTGAAGTGAGTGCTGTTCTCACTCACCTCAAGTGCAATGTAGTGAATGCTGAGGTTTGGACTCACAACATGAGAGCTGCTGCTGTGATGCATGTGACTGATGAGGAAACGGGTTCTGTTATTTCCGATCCTGAGAGGCTATCTCGGATTAAGCAACTTTTGTGCAATGTACTTAAGGGCAGTAACAAGTCTAGAAATGCTAAAACTGTGGTCTCTCATGGGGTTACACACACTGAGAGAAGGCTTCACCAGATGATGTTTGCTGATCGGGACTATGAGCGAGGAGATGATGAAGGGTGCTTGGATGATAAGCAAAGACCGAATGTGAGTGTTGTGAATTGGTATGATAAGGACTACTCAGTTGTTACCATCAGGAGTAAAGATAGGCCAAAGCTTCTCTTTGACACGGTTTGCACTTTGACAGACATGGAGTATGTTGTTTTTCATGCAAATATTGATGCTTCGGGGCCAGAAGCTTACCAGGTATGCGATATTGTCCCTTAAAAGAGAATGATATTAGGTTTAACTAAATTTAGTCATTGTTTGTAGTTTGGCTAAATTTGTTTATCATTGCTTTTGAAGGAGTACTATATCAGACATGTAGACGGATCTCCTGTAAAATCAGATGCCGAGAGACAAAGAGTGATACAATGTCTTGAAGCAGCTATTGAGAGAAGAGTCTCTGAGGTGAGCACCATATGCTTTATATCAGAAAACCCGATTCTCATGTTTTGTGCTTTTCATATATACGAGCATATCGACAGATACTTCATATGTGCCTATTATTTGACTATGCATAGTTAGGAGACATTGTGTGCCTTCTTATTTGATTCTGTTATTGTGAAAGTGATGAATAAGTATTTAAATCATGTTTGATGTGTAATTAGAGTTCAAGTTATTGTAGAAAAGAACAACACAAGTTCAATGACTTTGACGTTGAGTTTTATACGTTTGAAAGTTGTAATATTAAAACTACCGCTTGTGCAGACCCAATCGGTCAAGAAACTTTGCTACCACATAGCTCACTCCTTTGTCGGATTATGTTTTCTAGTATCTACTAAGTTCTCTTATAAATGGCATATGTAAAGATTCCATGTTTGTACAACAATACAACTCGTAACACTTGAAAACAAAACACACTTTGTTGTTTTATTGTTCCTATAAGGTTCCTCTAGTTGTTTAAGAGCTAATTTTTGTTTTATTGTTCACAACAGGGCTTGAAGCTAGAATTGTGCACAACAGACAGAGTTGGCTTGCTATCTAATGTGACTCGAATCTTCCGAGAGAACAGCCTCACTGTCACCAGAGCAGAAGTGACAACCAAAGCAGGCAAAGCTGTAAATACGTTCTATGTTCGCGATGCATCGGGGTACCCTGTTGATTCCAAGACCATAGAATCGATAAGGCAAGTGATTGGCCAGACCATACTCAAAGTCAAAGGCAATCCCGAAGAGCTGAAACCCGCTCCTCAGGACTCTCCAACCAGGTTCCTTTTCGGGGGTCTCTTCAAGTCTAGATCTTTTGTTAACTTTGGCTTGGTTAGGTCCTATTCTTGAGCAAAACCCGAAAAAAAAAACAAGATCATAGGTGTCATATAATGATTCGCCATGTACATAGAAAACGAACGTAGGAACAGTTAGTACTTAGTACAAGTCTGTGGATCCAATATGACGTTGGAGCCACGAAACCATAGCGTAAAAGAAAAGTCAGCTTCAACCTTTGTAAATAACAATTGCTAGTCTTGATTGAATCTTTTCTTGTGTCATTGTCAATGCCATGTTCTTTGGTTTCTGGTTTAGTGGGAGACTTGAAACTATGATTGACTCTTGTGTTGGAATGTTTTGCTTGGAATGAGTCTGAAACAACCCATTAGAGAAGCTAGCTGGAAGGATCCTATGGGGGAAACAGAAACATGCCATTGAAGATCTTTTGGTTTGGTTCATTGGTTGGTGAAGCTACCACCAACCATGACCCATCATGATCACTTGAAATGAAGTTTTCAATTATTACCAAGATTGGGTTGTGATTGTGCAACAATCTAACATCACTCTCAGATGGATGGGGATATGGATTGGTTCTTGAAAGTTGAAACAGCTTTAGGTCTATTTTATGTGTTGCCTTGTTTGACTTGGTTTCTCATATTTTGACAGTTTGGTGAAAGGCTAGTCAGGGTTTTCAATTGTTTGATCTTTTGCCTGCCTAATCCTACCTCTATTTCCTAGGAAGTAGAGGTGTCAATTTGTGATTCGAATCAGATTTTTATAGGATTTGAAGTCTGAAAGACCCAACTAGAACTAGACGGTTCAAATATGCACAAATAAGTGTGAGGTTGTCCGATCTGACCTTCAAATTTTTAATGTTGTATCTAATCCGACTTGAAAATTACCGGCTCCGTTTTATGGCACCCAAACTCCTAAAAATGTGAGTTCAAACCAAAATTGTTAGTTTTACTAGGAAGCATATATTTTTGTTTTAGAAATATGTGATTTAGAACTCAAACTTTTAACTTAAATTTAATTGATAAAAACATTGACTTATTATAAAACGACTTCATATTTAAGCAACGTACAGAATTCAATACGGCTAAATATTTTTTCTCTTACACTCTATAATGACAAGGCCATGCAAAAATTATTTCATAACTAGTCAAATGAGAAGTGATTTGTTTAACGTATGTGATGGAAAATGGAAAGAGAGATTGATAATTTTTTTTTTGGACCAGATTGAAATTAATTATAATATGTGTGGTGTGAAAGCAAAAATAAAGAAATGGAAAATATAACAAAATGAGGAAAAAGAAGGTTTGTGGAAAAGAAAAAAAAAAGAAGATTTTTTTTCTTTGTTATTTTGATTTGTACTCAACAAAAACACACATTCTCTTTATTCTTCAACACCTACTTGATTAGGTACAAAAATTATTGGTGGCTACATCATGTGGGGTGTTGCCACGTGGCAAGATATATCCAAAGTGGATGGATAGGTAAGAGAATCCCTAAATAGTTGGACAATAATGGGCAAATAAATAATTATATATTTTTGGTCAAAAATCTTGAATATATTGTTCCTTTTTATAAAGAAAAAGCCAAATAGGGCAAAATGGATAGAATGAAACCATGGAGCCTACCAAATTTTGGAAAACATTTATTTCATGGGGGTATAAGTTATATGTATTTTCTCACGTTGATAACTATATGAAAATTCAGTTTTATTCAGTTTGTGTACTGATAAGTATATGACATTCTATCGACAATTGTTTACAAGATTAATTTTTTCTAATTCTCCACAAATAAATATATGTTAATTTTTTCTATGAATGTATATTGATACGTCTTGTTGACTTGTGTAAAAAAAACACTGGAATGCGTAAAAGATACATAAGCAACTTATTGGAGGAGTCTTGTATGCATTTTCCAATATGACTTTTGGACTAAGGAGGGTGCAAAGCACAAGGGAGTACACCGTTAGGAAAAACTCAGGGCTCACACCTTAGGGGTGAGAAGAACTTGAGAGAGAATTAAGAGAATAAAAACACGTAAATGACACAAATGATGTGTCAAAGTGAAAAAATGATTAATACCTCATATCTTGGGGGTATTTATACTCACAAATTCACAATCAGAGAGCAATGAACCATTATGTTATTGATTGGAGATTAATGCAAGTGAGATATAACATCATGCATGCATCATGTAATGTCATATGTTGAATAATGATGTCACACACCTAGTGATGATGACATGGCAACGATGATCACAATGGCGTGGCTCGTTGGGCTTTGGATGAGGTGGAGAAAATGTTAGCATACTAATGTGACAATAATGTCACAACTTAGAGATGTTTAGAAGCAAAGTTACCTATTAAGTAGGGCATCAAGGAGTAAAGTTTGAGAATGTTTCTCTTGAGTCGTACCAGAATCATAATCTACATGCGTTATTAATTACCAACAAGATGCAGTTTAGGGGTTTTGTAGGTTACCAATGGGGTATATCTCGCATAGATTTGGTTTGGATCGAGGTCCAAAAACTCCGAATGGCTCGGCCCGACATCGAGGGAGGATAAGGCTTCTGCATGTGTGATATGCATGTGTCGCGAGAGAGCGCACATGTGGACCAATTTTGGGCTCATTTATGCACTCTTAAGGTGCTTTTGAGGTTTGATATTGATCCTATTCAACTTTCATTTCAACCATTCTTCTTTTAGTTAAATACTTTTGCAACAAGTAATTTATTGGGCTTTATGGAAAAATATTTTGGACCCATTTTCGATCCAACTATACTCTTGATGGCGTCCGAGTCTTAATTTGTGCTCCAAAATTTAAGAATACTCCGCACTTGGGTGAACCTAGAGTACACACAACAATTTTGAAGCGATGTTTTTTTTATAATTTTATTTTATGTATCATCATATACAATTTCACCATCAATTATTCATAAATAAAAGTACATATAAAACTCATACATAAAGTACAAGTGCGCCTATCCTCATCCCAAAATACTGAAATAGCAATGATTTTAGAAGATTTTATCAAAGACTAATAATTCTTTTAATATATAAAATACTACAAATTGGTGGTGGGTGAGGTAGGAAGCTTGTGAGAACTTATACATCAGCCTCTTGCCGCCCACTTCTATATTGATATTAGAAGCTGATTGACAAAGAGAGAGCATGCCTAATAAAATGGTGCAATATTGGGCCAATCCACTTGCTTTCCTAAGGAAATTAAAATAAGAATTTAAATAAAAAATAGAACTCTATATTTGGATATATTAAGTCTATACAATATGATATTAATTAAGTATATTCTCAACACTAACCACTAAGGGTGGCGCAGTTGGTTATTCTAGCTGTGTGAGTGGGATAAGATCTCAGGATCGATCCCGAGACTTTGTCTATTTCCTCAACACTATTGATTCCTTAGGCCGTTGCAAGATCTCACTAAACACACCTATAGAAATGAGTGATGTGAGTTGGGGGTTTGGTTGCTAGCATGTTGTACATAGAAAAGTCAGAGTTTTCTTTTCTGAATAAAAAAATAGTCGGTTGTATTCTCTTAGGGGATGACGCAATGGTCAAACACACATCTTCTCATGGGAGATCGTGGGTTCAAATCTCATTGCGTCGGTTATGGTGAAGTTTTGAGTTAAAAGGAAAGAACTACTCCTTATTGTGTAGCTCAACTGATTAAAATAAAAAAATAGTTGGTCGTAAAATTGTAGATCAAAATTTCAAGTGTCCACGATATTAGCCCTTACCGTGACTTAGCCCAAATGACCCAAGATATTAAACTTTTTTCATTAATTAGTACTTAGTAGTCACTTATGAGTGACTTTTGGGCCGAGTTTAAAAAGATTGGATGGGCCTGAACTTAGAACACAACTAGATAAAATCATGCTGGCCCAATTCAAATCAATCCAATAAATAAATAATATTGTGTGAAAATGGAGGGCTAGAAAGTCCAAAATAACCATGACGCCACATCAGCAGCATCCCAACAATAAATTTCCATGTCATCTCCTGGTAAAAATTCCAAACACGTCACCTTTGTACCGTTGGTCTCAGTTTCCGATTTTGTTTTATTTTTAAAAATAAAATAAAATAATCGCTCACTCCATAGCTCTCGTCCTTCGATTTTGGGAAGAAGAAGAGCAGCGCAAGAACTGTACTTTTCTCTACGAAAGGTACCAATTTGAATTTCTATTTGAGTTCCGGAATTATTGCTTCTATAGCCAGTTGATTTGTTTTTTTATTAAATCCAATTTTGGTGCTTGATGTTCTGTGTTTCTGATCCGTTTTAGGGTTTAATTTCAATACTGGTTGGTTGTAGTTTCTGTGTGAAACGGTGGAGATGATGAATTGAGTTTTGCATCTGCATGGTTTGCTATTTTCTTAATTGTTTTTAGTGAGTGGATTTTAGGGTTTTGAAGTCAAGACTCAAGAGGCCTGAATTTGAGTGTTTTTTTGGAACCAGCTTTAACTTTAATGATGGTTTCAGGAAATTCAGTTAGGAGAAACTAAGGTAGTGCTTAGAATATTTGCTCAGAAATGAGAATCAAGAATCGGAATGAGAACTAGATTTCAATTCATCATATTTGTATTGAGGCTTTTGGTCATGAGAATGGCCATTGACTTTAAAATCAAGATTATGATGTATATTGCAATTAATGTTTCCTTTTGTATGTCAGAACTCAGAAGTGATTACAAGTGGGCTAAACTCGATAGGGATTTGCATTCGGAGCAGTAAATAGCGGATATACGGCTTGTGATAGTTCTGATGCTTACTAATGTATATGATGGGAGCTGCAGTGCCAAGAGATCATTCGCAACTCAGAGCACGTCCTGGGAGGAGAACCCTTAGAGACTTCAAAGTGAAAGGAGATTTCGATAATATTGTTGTAATTGATGTTGAGTGCGATAGGTTTCCTAATGTGATTATCGTTGATGTACCTGAGCCCTGGCAAAAGAAATTACGTGGTTCTAATGCTTTGAGTGGAGACGAGGAGCTCCCATTTGTGGAAGTGATTAGCATTGATGATGATGAAGAAGATGAGGATGAAGAGGATGAGGATGAAGAGGATGATGATGAAGAAGATGATGTGTGCCCTCCTGGAATTGGTGTTGAAGGTGGTACTGACTTTGATACTGCTGCCACCTCAGGCAAAAAATCAAACTATGCCTCTGTCTCTGCGCATAACAATGGAAACCCAGTTGGTGTTGAAAATAGGGCCTTCCCGCAAAAATCAACACTGAGTTCGTTTAAGTGGAAGCAGGACTATCATGCAAAAGTTCCTACCAGAAACCATTATGGTTTGGATCCGGAATCCGAATGTGGATCATCTGATAGTGATTGCTCTGATTGTGAGCTTATTGATAGCTCTTTTGACATGTTTCGTGAACAATGGGAAAAAGCTTCTTTGAAGCGGAGAAATGGTGCTCATAAAGTTAGATGTAGTATGGTAGATCGAGCTAGTACTTCTGGTTGCCAAAGTGATGGTCACTCAAATTTTGGAGGAAAGTATAGGACCAAACAACATAAAAAAACTCCAATTATCTCTGGTTCAAGTAATGAAAATTTTGAGAAAGGAAAACAATGTGCCTATTTTGAAACTAGTGATGGTAACCTGGGTGATATTGCTTCCAGTTCCAGGACGGGTTGTCCTTGTGAAGAATCTGATGAGAACACTGACCATGTAAGTTTGAGATGTTGGCCAACTGAGAAAACAATATCTACCTTTCCCGGAACTAGTGTCAGTAATTTGCGTGGCGCTGCTCAAGATAGTGATGTTAGGCCTTCTATTCATGAAGATATAATTAACGACCGAGAAAAGCTTAAGAAGACTGACGAATATAAGCGAGCAATAGAAGAAGAGTGGGAGTCCAGGCAGCAGCAGTTACAAATTCAGGTTTGTTGCTTAGGTCAATTAGTTAAATTAGTTTCCTATCTGTGGATTTGTTTCAAACATGCCTTCTGATTATATATTATACTTATGGATGGCATTATTAAAAACCTTTGGAGTGTAAGTCTCAATGTGTACTTTTTGAGTGAGTCGAGTAAGCTGTCATCGCACAAGCTGGGCTCTGGAGTGAATATTCTAGCCATCTCCACCACTACATTTGTGCATAGCTTCTTTTTTTTTTTTTTTTTCGGTTATTGGATGTTGACTGCAGTTTATCTCCCCAATGCATATATTGTTGTGTAGCATATATAAAATATGGTGGCTTAAAAGTACTTTGAGGAAATTTTATACCGTATGTCTTGAATCTGTTGCCAATATGTTGAGTTTTTATTGTTGTTATAGGTGTGGGGGGGTGATTTAAGCTCAAACATTAACAGACTAATTATTTCAATATTACCATATTCAGACTTAATGATCTAGTACTTCAAGATGTAGGGAACCTTTGAGGAATTACTCCTATAAAGCTACTTAGCTACTTCAATCTGCTGAAACATGCCCTGGCCTCTGATCTTGAGTTGCACCGATTAATGCTTGGTTGCAATGACATATCAAATAATTTCTTCAAGGGAATGACTATATCAGCTGACGGAAAAATGATTTTGTCAGGCAGAAGAGGCACAGAGGTTAAAGAAAAGAAAAAAGGCTGAAACTCTGCGTTTGTTAAACATAGAGAAAAGGCAAAAGCAACGCGTAGAAGAAGTGAGAGAGACACAAAAGAAGGTTTGGATTTATATATTCTGTCTTATTTTTTATGAAGACTTCTGATTATGCAACTTTTTCTAGAAATTTTGAATTGCTCACACTATTTTATCTGTGAATGGTGCTAAACTCAGGACGAGGAATGTATGAATATGAAGGAGCAGCTTCGAGTGGAAATAACGGAGGAACTTAATAGATTGGAAGTGATGTGCATTAATATGGCATCATTACTTCGGAGCTTAGGAATCCTTGTAGGTGGTAGCGTCCAGCCCCCCACATCTGATGAGGTCAGCTCCATACTTGCTTGGTCCATCTGTATTGTGCATATATTTGAGTAAATGCATGGAATTTAGGAGAGTTCAGGTAGTTAACCAATAACACGGCTTGAGTTTTGAATCAAACCATTTTCTTTTTTAAACTGATTTATTTGAAAATGAACTGACTAAAAAATTAAAAGGTTTGTTGACCAAAGCATCGGATCAGTTTATGGTTATAACCGATGTAACCATTATTTATGATATTATTAAATTTTGAAAATATTTGTGCATATAAATGTAATTTAAATGTTCAATTGATTTAGTATGTTGTACTTTTTTTAAGGATATATTAGATATCTTAATTATATACGTTTTTAGACATGAATCGGTCTGTGAAATAATTTATGATAATAAAAAGTTGCTTAAAGAGAGAACCGAACCGAAAGTAGTCATATAAGTATATAACAAAGGATTGTGTCTGATGACAGGTGCATGCGGCTTATAAACGAGCAGTGCTAAGATTTCACCCAGACCGAGCCTCGAGAATGGACATTCGCCAGCAGGTTGAAGCTGAGGAAAAGTTTAAACTAATTTCTCGCATGAAGGAGAAATTTTTGTCTTGATTTCATGTAACTGAATAATGCTAACAGGTTATCAATTTTTGTTCAATATTCTTCATATCTGCCATGAAGATCATTGCTTTCTTCATTGATATGTTAGTAACGTAAATGTGTTAGTAACATAATATGTTACGTGTTTTTTGTTAGCTCGTCACAGTGGGAAAATTATATTTGTAAAGCAGTTGTAATTAGCAGTCTCTATCAATGGATTGAGTTCTCAATTTGTGAGTTTTTTATTATTTATAAATATATTGAATGGTATGCTGACTGGTTATTGTTCAATATTGGTAACAGAAAGGTCTTTGTGGGCACTTCAAAAGCTCTTTAAACATCTCCAAAACCTCCTCTTATCTTTGGAGGAGAGATACTTATCACTGATAAGTTATCAGTTAATGAAAAATTTAATTCTTTCATGGGTTTTCAGGTTTCCTAATGCTGTATAAGGAGTTCAAAATAGCTTTCACGCCAACAGTTTCAGGATGGCCAGTTCTGGTGATAAAGAGTATAGTCTTCAAGAATCTTCTTTATGCTCCAATCAAGAACAAGGTGATGATAAGCAAGATAATCATGTGAGAACTGGTTTCATCATTGAACTGAATATAGCAGAACTTTCCAGACTACTTGTTTGAAGGAGCTACAAAATGGAGAATCATTAGTGTCGGATCGTTCACAACCTGATGAGAAACAAGCGGATATAGACAAAGCTCCAAAGCCGGCATGTCGGTAGTCAGTAATGAAGAAGCTGGTTTCCAAGAAAAGGAGAAACCAGATTCTGAGGAATTACGTGCCTTGAGCTACACTGCATGTAATGTAACTCTGATTGATATGAAGGAACCTTCTGTTGATTCTGAGTTCAATAGGCAAGCACATGATGATGAACAGGATTCAGTTTATGAAGATATAATTAATGAATGGGAAAAGCACTAGGAGATTGATGAATACTAGTGAGCAATAAGAGAAGAGTGGAGTGCCTGGCAGCTACAGATACAAGTTCAGGTTCGTCACTTTAACCATCTATTTAGTTTAGTTGAACCTATGTCGTATCATTTTTAACTAGATGCTTGAGTGATAGAATGTGTCCTTGAAATCTAATTTGAATGACATTAATTATGCACTGGATGGTTAATCTCGATCTTGAAAAGTTGGCTCGATTTCAATTACAGTTATTTGAAAGGTTCCATAAAAATGTTCAATTTATTTGGTGGAGTCATCATAGTTCATGTCAACTTAGAAATTTAAACTCCTATATCTTATTTAACCACACACATATACACACACACACACTGTTAGGGGCCCAAATTTCGTTTTTGGCACAGGGCCCTTGAAATCCTTGAGACGGCACACATACCCCATTTAGCGTAAAAATATGCATTCTTTCACGATTGTATTGTGATCAATAGCAGTTGAATGCAGCTTATTAACAATCAGTGCTAAGATTTATGAATTTTTGTTCCACAACGATACGCATCATATCTGTTGTCAATACAACTTTAAGTAGAAGTTTATTTTAATGTCTGGAGATTGATCTGCAATCCATGTTGTGGACTTAGAGTGACAAACTGAACTGGAGAGTGAACATAGTTTGGTGACAGTGTGAACCTATAGCATTGCAGAATCATTGAGAGAGCGATTTTTGCTTCATTAAGTGCAAAGTTTAGGCCAACGCAAGTGCGAGGGCCTAAACCAAATGGAAGAAACGCAACTGAGTTGTTGTTGGTAGCTTTAGCCACTCCTTCTGCGAACCTCTCTGGTTTAAAATGATCTGCATCTTCTCCCCATAGTTCCTGACTATGGTGAAAAGCTATTATTGGTATAATTATTTCCATGTCAGCAGGAACTACAAGCTCTCCTAGTTTCATTTCCTTTCTAGCTGTTCGTATAATAGTATTAACAGGTGAGTATAGCCTTAGAGATTCGTTGATGATCATTCCTATCTGCATAACACAATCAAATAAAAAATCAAGATCAAAACACAAACACGAAGATCATATACGTTGCTTACACTTACATTTGTCAATCTTGAAATGCCATTAGGACTCGGGTTTCCGTGGCCAAATGATTCCAACACTTCCTCTCTGGCTTTCTCTTGCCAATCTGTGTGGATTGACAGAAGAAAAACTGTCCAGCTGAGCAAGTTCAATGTTGTTTCTTGTCCGGCGAGATAAAATGTTTTGCACTCATCGATCACGTCATCTATTGAAATTTTCTTGGCCTTATCAATACTCTGATAAGCACTTAAAAGTGATCCAAGAAAATCACTTCCAAAGCTCCCTTCCTTGCCAAGCATCACTCTCTCCTCCCTTTTCCTTATCACCTTAATGATGGAGTCTTTTATTCCTTGGTCAAGATCATCAGCTTCAACATCGTCACTTGTCTTCACAAGTTTTCTGTAAAATTGAAAATTCAGAATAGAAGCATAGTGTTTTTGTTGGGGTAGATAGTTTGGTATATCTGGATTGTCATTTTTTAGATTCAGTCTCTAATAAGTGTTTTATTATTTTTATTTATTTATAATTTTTTAACTTCTAGGTCAATTGTACTTTTTGATTTATGCTTGGTACCTCAGTTATCACCAGTTTTTCACGGTCATGTCATCAAAATTAATATGTTAGCAAATGTAGTTACTTTGTAATTTTAGTGGAAACAAAATAAAATATTTGTACTACATCATTTTGAGAGACCAAATAAACCCCAAATTTCTTCTTTCTTCTTCCTCCCTACAACACTACAAACCTCCCTACAACACCTTTGTTAAAGATAGGATAAAAATATATGATAGTACAGAAACTCCAAACTAATATTTAATCCTATTTTCATTGAACATATTTTATATTATAGCAGTTACCTAAGTCCAGGAATTCTGATTTTGAAAGCAGTTCTGAAGATCAGAACAATCAGCTTCGTGAACTTGTCAAATATTTTTTCTCCTTCCAAGTAACTGCTTCCGAAAGCTGTTCTGGAGATCACATCTGATGTCAAAAGTTTGAACTCTTTGTGCACATCAATCTCCTTCCCTGCATGGTTCCTCCATCTCTCTAACATCATCTCCACACTGGCAATCATGGCCGGAGTCATACCCTACGAAAGAAACATCTTCAGCATATTAATTTGAGGTAGTGTTTGGATTAGAATTTTGTTTATGAATGAGAATGAGATTCTTCGTGTTTGGATCAAGACTTTTTGGTCATGAGAGTGACTATGAAAATCCCACTCTCATTCCAAATTATTTAATGGAAAAGCTATCTAAAGATTCAGATTCCAACAAGAGAATCAAGTACTAAACAACTTACTTTCAGGCTCTCTCCATGGAATGCATGGTTAGCAAGTTTTCTTAGCTTAAGCCATTTTTCACCTTTGGATACCAAAAGTCCATCTCCAAATAGCTTTCTTGAATGACCTTCTAGTTCGGATTTTGGGTAATTCCCATCTCTGTTGGTTAGTATCACTTTGATCATTTCAGGATCAGACACAACTAGTTGAGCTTTAGGACCAAACCAGGTCAGATAAATCATCCCTGCAACAGTTAAACATATGCATGTGTTTGGTGAGGAAAATACTGATAAAAGTCATTATAAACAATTGTTACCATATAGCTTCTTCCAGGTGTATATGTGAGGCAAAACTTTAGGGAATATGTGATTTGATATCTCCATGGGAGTGGCCATGGCTTCACATCTCATCTTGAACATCTCTTGGGTGTTCCCACGGAGAAATCTATAAGAAGGGCCTCTGATTCCTTGCGATGCCATCAGATTCTGTATGCGAATAGGCCTCAACCATAACTTGTTTAAGAGTTTTGCAAGGACAAAGAGGAAGCAGAAGACGAGAGAGCTAACAAGGTAGATCATTAGAGCTCCTAGAATTGGTTCAGACATTTTCTCAAACACATAGCCAACATGAAGTAACTTTCTGCATTATAAAAGCCTTTGGAATACAAAAATCAAGAACGAGAAACCAAGAACAGTGATCTGATATTGTCTTCTAGCTATGACATTGGACATTGTAGAAAGTGTTTCTAGAACAGATTGTCATTTATGGCATTGTTTAGAGCCCATTTTTAGCTTCTTGTGCTTGTCTTGACCTAATGGACAACAAGGGTTGAGTCATAGATCTTGACATGTTGTTGGTTGCTATGAAACCAGATGACAGATAGTTGAGAACTATGTATTGAGAAAATCTATTGGTGAAAAAATGTGCAAAATGTGCTTACCTCATTTTTTTGTCTCCTGGCCTCAATAGTCTACACAAGTGACAGAGCTCTTTACATGATAAAGGCATATCCTTAATTAGTCATGCATGCATTACATTTGTTTATGTATCTTGCATCACTTACTATCAAGAAAATCTAGAATCTAATGTTCACTAATATTATACGAATATGACATTGTCTTCTACTTAATGTCACATTGTAGAAAGTGTTTAGTGCCCACTTCATTTGCTTATCCATGTCTTGACCAAAGAGTTCTTAGCTTAAGACAGTTTTGGTTTGTCCATAACTGCAAGAAAATTCAGACATTATATCACAAAGTTACATTAAAAATATATAGATTCGATGTGATATTAGAAATCACTTATGCATGCTTTCATCATTTTCCAACTTGTATATTGTGCTAGTTTATCAATCTTGTGCATTTCATTTGTAATGATATAGGCATTTGCTGACAATCTTTTTCATCTTCTAGAAAAGAAAAAGTTAACATAAATATATGTTGATAGTGAACCAAGCCAATGAAAGGGTGTCATTTTGTTTATTATCATCTTACATGCTTCTATGAATTTGTGCATCCCGTTGAATTAAATAACTTTTTTAGTGGTTGAGTTTCAGTAAAAAAGTTATCAACTGAAATTTCTTGATCTTTTCACTTTATTAGTACATAAATATAAAGGTAAAGTTACTATGTTTGAAAGAATCAAACTGCTTGATTTGAGCATCTACATAGTCGTGTCACGGTCTTTTGGTTTGCAGATAAATGAATCCAGAGTTGTTAGTGCACTCCCTAATGCTTGTTCAAAGCATGATAGTTCCAAGAGTTTAAAATCTTCAACCAAATCAATCACATACATTATTTCCAATTTCACTCCCTCCATTGAAATAAGGTCACAAGATAATTGAAAGATTATATATTTTCTTTACTGCATTACTTGGGAGCAATAGAAAGATCGCTAAAAGTTCAAGAAATCATCCCGCTCTTGAATCAATCAATGAGAAATTTATTTCTTCCATGGCCCTCGGCTTCCCAAATGATCTTAAATAATGAAATGTTATGTTGTTTTTGGTTGTTGTTTGGCCTTTTACTCCTATGAAATGAAAATTATGGTTATTGACAGTGCTGAGATTTCACCCAGATCAAGCCTCGAGAACATTTGCCAGTAGGTTGAAGCTGAGGAAATTTAAGCTTATTTCTCGCAGGAACCAGAAATTTGTCTTGATTTCGTGTAACTGAACATCAACAACGAGGTATGAATTTTCGTTTGAGAATGATACTCATCATATCTGTCATTGATACAACTTTACGTAGAAGTTTATATTAATGTCTGGAGATTGATCTGCAATCCATGTTGTGGGGATAGTGTGACAAACTGCAGTGGAGAGTGAACATAATTTGCTGACAGTGTAAACCTATAACGTTGCAGAATCATTGAGAGCGATTTTCGCTTCGTTAAGCACAAGGTTTAGGCCAACGCAAGTTCGAGGGCCTAAACCTTACGGAAGAATGCAGCTGAGTTGTTGTTGGTAGCTTTTGCCACTCCTTCTGTGAACCTCTCTGGTTTGAAAAGATTTGCATCTTCTCCCCATAGTTGCTGGCTGTGGTGAAGAGCTATTGTTGGAATAATTATTTCCATATCAGCAGGAACTACAAACTTCCCCAGTTTCACTTCCCTTTTGCTTAATTTGAGGAATATGTGAGGCAGAACTTTGGGGAATATGTGATTTGATACAAGGTTGATCAGTAGATTTGGTTCAGACATTTTTTCAAACACGAAGCCAAAATGATTTAACTGTCTGCATTATAAAAGCCTGTGGAATCCTTATGGGGACAACACCTACAGGACAAGCATCAAGAAAACCAAGAATAAGAAACCTATAAGAGCAATCACATTGTCTTCTAGTTATGTCATTTGACATTGTAGAAAGTGTTTCTAGAACAAATTGTCAGTTATGGCATTGTTTAGTGCCCATTTTCAACTTCTTGTATGCTTGTCTTGACCAAAATGAACAACAAGCATTGAGCCATAGATCTTGGCTTGTCTCTGGCCTCTATGTCTACACTAGTGACAAAGCTCTATACACGATAGAAACAAGCTGATATGAGGATAATAGCTTCTTTCATTGATGTGTTAAGTGACATGTTTTTTTATTTTAGCCTCTCAAAGTGGGAAATTTATATTTGTAAAGCAGTTGTAGTTAGCAGTCTATCAATGGATTGAATTATTTATTAATTATATTTTAATGCTATGCTTACTATTTACTGTTCATTTTTTACTGCATTACTTTGGGAGCAGAAAGGTCTTCTTACCAGTTCATGACAAATTAATTTTTTTTATGACTCTTCAGGTTCCCAAGATGCTGTATAAGGATTTGAAAAGCAGCTTACTCCAACATCTCCAGGATGGCAAGTTCTTGTGTGCAATCTGGGCCAGCTTGTTCTGGTGATGAAGAGCAGAGTCTTCAAGAATCTTCTTTATGGTCCAATCAAGAACAAGGTGATGACAAGCAAGATAATCATCTGAGAACTATTTGTTTCAAGGAACAAGAAAAGGCTATGCCTGAAGAGTCTTTTATCTTCAGCAGCTTAGTGTGTGGCATGTTGGAATTCAGTAATGAAGAAGCTGGTTTCCAAGAAAAGGAGAAACCAGATTCTGAGGAAGTACCTGCCTTGTGCTACACTGAATGTAATGAAACACAGATTGATCTGAAGGAACCTTCTGCTGATTCAGAGTGCAATGGTCAAGCACATGATGACGACCAAGATGCAGTTTATGAAAATATAGTTAGTAAACGAGAAAAGCTTAAGGAGACCGATGAATATAAGCGAGCAATGAAAGAAGAATGGGCAGCCAGGCAGCTGCAGATACAAGTTCAGGTTAGTCACTTGTATCATTTTGTTAATCTAGTTCAGTTTAATCCATGCTGATTCATTTTTAACTAGAGAACATTGATGCTTGCGACATATTTAACTAGACTATTGTATTCAGAGATATCGGTAACATTAGAGACAATAATGTATCTTTCTACTGGCATCTGCTTAAATGTGCTCTGGCATGTGTTCTTAAGCTATATATATATTCATATATGGTAGTGCATGATTGTGCTATTTTACAGTGTTTTTGCCTAACTCCCGTGTTTCTGTAACATCTTGCAAAAGAAGGGGTGCTATGCTAGAACTCAAATGTAACGATAAATAGGCAACATTATTTGAAAATAACTCGGTAGTTGTAGCTGTACATGAACTGACTGAGAAATTCTTTTCTTTTTCAGGGAAAAGAGGCACAGAGGTTAAGGAAAAGAAAAATGGTTGAAACTGTGCGTATATTAGACATGGAGAAAAGACAGAAGCAGCGAGTAGAGGAACTAAGAGACACACAAAAGAAGGTGTGGATTTATTGTTCCTTTGCATAACTTATTTGATCTGTTACATATTGATTCCAAATTTCAGGACGAAGAATGTATGAACTTAAAGGAGCAGCTTCGAGTGGAAACAAGAGAGGAGCTTCGCAACTTGGAAGAGACGTGCACTGATATGGCATCATTACTTGGGGGCTTAGGAATAATTGTGGGAGGTGGTCTTGAACCTACTTCTAATGAGGTCTGTTCCATTTAGACGCACATCTAATTTGAATGGCACAAAACGTTTAATCTTGATCGAAATGTTGACTAGATTATCTTAAACATCCTATACTAAAAGTACATATTATCACAATTGTATTGTGTCCAATAACAGGTGAATGCAGCATATAAACGAGCAGCGCTAAGGTTTCACCCAGACCGAGCCTCAAGAACGAACATTCAACAGCAGGTTGAAGCTGAGGAAAAATTTAAGCTTATTTCTCGCATGAAGCTGAAATTACTGTCTTGATTTCATGTAACTGAATGCTAACAACAAGGTACGAGTTTTTGTTCTAGAAGATACTCATCATATCTGTTGTTGATACAACTTTAATTAGAAGTTTATGTTAATTCCTGGAGATTAATTTGCAAACCATGTTGGGGGTATAGAGTGTGACAAACTGAACTGGCGAGTGCACATAATTTGTTGACAGTGTGAATCTATTGTGTTGCAGAATCATTGAGATATCGATTTTAGCTTCGTTAACCACTCTTTCCGTGAGCTTCTATAGTTATAAAAGATAGCTTTCACCTTCGGACACTGAAAGTCCATCTCCAAATAGCTTTCTTGAATGACCTTCTAGTTTGGATTTTGGGTAGTCCCCATCTTTTTTTGTTTAGTATCAATTTGATCATTTCAGGAACAGACAGCCAGTTGAACTTTAGGACCAAACCAGTTCAGAAAATTCATTCCTGCAAAGACTAAATGCACAAAGTTACAACAAACAATAAAAATAGTGTAAATTGAGTATTAAAATCTATAAACTACCAATGAAATGTCAACTTGAAGTCATGAACAGAGTAGTTTGTGTACTCAATTTTTTGTTGTTACATAGCTTATTCAATGTGTGCATATGAGGAAAAAAATATGGGGAATCTGTGATTAGCTCGAATCACAATGCGTCAAACGTATAATAAATAACTCAATTTATGTGTTGTTTATATACTTGTCAGTGACAAATAACAATACAAGTCGTGTTTATATAGTACAAGCTCTCTGTATAAAGAGTCGACTCTTTTCTAAACTCAAGGTGTGGTTAGATAGCAACCAGATTGAGTTTGAAAATTAGATAGGAGATCTTTTTTGAAGAAAAAGATTTGGTGAAGGTATCCGCCAACAGATTAGATGACGAGACAAGCACAAGACAGAGCATCTCGTGCGAAATCCGTGCTAGTGATATGACAATCAATTTTTATGTGTTTGGTCTTCTCACATCATTATGAGTGATTAGAATTACGCTTTGACTATAGGAGTGGACGATTTAGACACGACTTTCATATCACTAAGTAACCATTGTAACCATAGCTAGCTATGTGGTAGTATCTACAAGAGCCCAAAATCCATAATCTATAATAGAACGAGAGACAATAGTTTGTTTCTTCTTTAGAAAATGAGGGCCTTATCGAGGTAGAAGCAGAAACCATTACAGTAGAACGACGATCTGTAAGGTCTCATTCCCAATCGATACTGAAAAAAGCACGAAACTGAATTCATGAATCAATCAGATAATGAAAATCATAGTGCAGAGTTCCTTCAACATAGCGAAGAATACGTTGCCAACATCAAGATGAAAAGAAGACTGATTCCGATGTACTGCATAGACAATATCTGGTCGTGTGATCATAAGATACATAAACAATATCTAGTCGTGTGATCATAAGATACATATGAATTCTATTAGTATCGTCACCAATCCTATGATCATATAATTCACACAAAAAGTACTAGAAATTAGTATGCCGACAGAATACAGCAAAATCATAGGCTGCTGGTTGTGGTGGGTCTTGAGAAAAATTAGAATTCACACAAATAATTCAAATTTTGTCTTAATTTCTTTGGGACCAGTGTGCCACCAACCATTAAATTTAATCCATTGAAAAATAGAAAAATGAGCACTTTTGAGACTCAATTATTTGCTTGGCCCAGAAACGTGTGGTTCTTAATATGATCGAGTGGTTGAGCATTGATTTCACAAGTTGTAGTATCAACAACTCAAACTCGAATGCTACATGAACCAATTAACCAAATGTGAATTCTTTCTCTATATACACACACTTGACAATGTGATCAAGAAAGCTACAACACTACCTGCAAGAAGATGACCAGCACGAAGGCTTCGATGAAGGATCTCCTGCAAGAAGATGACCTAACCGACGAGTTTCGAGACTTACTCTCAAGCCTTCCAAGAGAAACAGGCTATCATGGTGGTACTATGTATCGGTACGAGGGTTTTTGGTTTCACGCTAAGCTCCTCCAAGGTGTTCTTGCAACCCAAAAGCACTTCAAAGCTCAAGATACGGACACCATTTTGGCTTCCTACCCAAAAGCAGGCACCACTTGGTTGATGGCTATGACGTTTGCTTTGTTGAATAGGTCTCGGTTTCTTGATCAAGATCAACATCCTTTGCTCACGACCAACCCTCATGATCTTGTGCCGATCTTGGAGGTTGGAGTGTATCGTCAGAGAGAGCTTCCCGATCTCTCCATCTTCCCATCCCCGAGGCTCTTTGCGACCCACATACCATTCCCAATGTTGCCAACATCCATCAAGGACACGTCTTGCAAGATTGTGTACATGTGTAGAAACCCTAAGGATACGCTTGTTTCGCATTGGCATTTCATTGAGAAGATGAGACCCAAAGAATGGGACCCCTTCAAGCTTGAAGACGTGTTTGATTGCTTTTGTAATGGCGTGATATTGTATGGTCCTTTATGGGATCATGTTTTGGGTTACTGGAACGAAAGTTTGAAAAATCCTCACAAGGTGTTGTTTTTGAAGTACGAGGAGGTTAAAGAACAACCTGCTGCTCAGCTGAGGAGGCTTGCTGAGTTCTTGGAGTGTCCATTTACACTAGAAGAAGAGACCAAAGGTACGCCAGATGAAATCTCAAAGTTATGCAGCTTCGATGTATTGAGCAACTTGGAAGTGAACAAGATCGGAAGGTTAGTGACTGGAGCCCCCAACGAAGCTTTTTTCCGAAAAGGTAAAGTTGGAGATTGGACAAAAGTTCTAACAACTGATATGGTAGAAAAGTTTGATTGTATCATTGAAGAAAAGTTGCATGATTCTGGGTTTAAATTTTAAATTTTCTGAGTATGTAATAATTAAGTCTCATGCTTGCTTCTTGTTCACAAGTATGAGTAGAAGGTGGTACAGTTGGTGGTGATATTGTGATAATATGCATTGCAATGCTATGTTATTTGTATTGTGTCATGTTTTCAAATAAGTAACAAGAGTATTGGAAGAACCGTCATCACTTGTCTTCACAAGTTTTCTGTAAAATTAAACCATCTCAGCATCATTTTGAGGAGAAAGCAGAAGAAAGAACAGTCTTGGATGATCACCTCTGTCTGGAGACAGACTTTTGTTAAACCTGAAAGTTGAAGTTGATAGATGAAAGAGTAACTAGTATTTCAAGCTGTGACTAACTAGTTCCTTAAAAAAAGAAAGGGTGAGTAACTAGTATTTCAACAATTGACATGTATGCATGTTCTTGTGAGTCCAACACCAACAAGAGTTGTAGAAAAGACTACATGCACAAAGTTATGACAAACAACAAAAACAGTGTAAACTGAATATGAAAAACATGAATATATATGAGTATACCTGGTATGTTGGAACTACTTTTTTTTTATTTTTAAAAAAAGGTATTGAAGGGTACTTATAATTAAAAAAAATACTCAATACGTTCTAAAATGAGTCTTTATTTCTTTTTTGAGAAAAACTAAGGAAAAATTAGTTAGTGTGATTTATATACTCTTTATCTCCATAATCATGTGTTAAGGAATACTTTATTATTTTTATTTTTTTATTATTAACAAGCGGTACTTTCATTATAAATTCGAAAACGAAAAAAATAAAAATACAAAAGAGAAAAAGAAGTACAAAAAATTACTAATTAAAATCGAAGCCGGGAAAGAGCACCAAACATCGAAAGAGGGGGAAGAGGGGTCGGTAATAGCCACACAAGCAAGTAACGAATAGCTAAAGCTTTTAGTCTTGAGGACCATTTCCCCTATTCCGACCACCTTCTCTTGAAAGAGGAGAGCATTGCGTGCAAACCCAATATACCACATGACCATGGGACACAACATGTCCCAATTAAACTCTTAATTCTGCTATGTGGAAAGAACAATAACCTAGCCAAGAGAAATTCTTAAGATTTGAATTCAAATAGGATCGCATTTGTACGATGATGTGGATGAGAAGCCAACACTTTCGCGGGTCTTCAAAAATTAGGATTAAACACCATCGATTCAAATTTAGAATTTCTTGTTCCCTTTTCCATATGGACACTTACTGGGTGTTTGGATTAGCTCATGAGCTGGTCAAACAAGCTCATGAGCACAAAATAGCT
>JAYMTF010001318.1:0-24301 GCA_036897485.1 Pelargonium nanum | reverse complement strand
AAGAGACTGCTGCCGCTTTGAAATCAAGAGCAGCCGTAGCTGAACAAAAACCCTAATCGACTCTCAAAACGGCGGAGAGAAAAAGATGCACAAACCTTGAAAAAGTACAGTTAAAATTAAAATAAAAAAAACAAGTAATTTCTCAATTTAAAATGGACCCTAACCAACTGACAAGGTTGTTCAACCGTTATTGCTGTAGGGTCTATGATTCAAAAACCAAAAACAAAAATCTCCTTTCCATAATCGGTAACCCTCTCCACCGTCACCCGCACCTCACAAATACGACACGTGTCTCCTTTAACCATCACCCAAGTAACTTTAGCTTCCCTCCCGCGCCATCACAGCCCACAATCGCGCGCGAAGAACAACGTAACGTCACTCCACACCAGAGCTCTGGCCAGCGAAAAAGACGATCCAGAGATGGCGGAGAAGAGCTCCAATGGCAATTTTTTCCACCACAAATTGGAGTCCAGGAGGTACATGCTTACACCTGTTTGCATATACAAACGATTCGGTACCTTCTCCACGCGTTCTCGGACCCTAATTTCTCTCCATTTCGCTGAAACAAAACCTGAGAAGGTCTTGGTTCCGTAGACTTTTCGATTTCACAAGCTTGATTGTCATGGCTTTTGTTGCCCCTGTTTCTTGGTAAAACTATCGACTTCTTGCTTCGACGCGTTAGGTTTGCGTTGGAGATCGATAATTTTGACATTTGTGTGAATTTAGTTGATCGGCGTGAGAATTTTAGGTGTTAGATGTAGCTTTCAAGGTGTTTGACGTGGTCTTTTGGGAGGGATCTGGGGTTGGGGATGGGGATGGTGCTGAGTTTAATGTAGATTCTGAATTGTGAAATGTGGTGTTTGGTTTAGTGTTCTTAGTTTAGTGTAATGCGAATGAGAGCTATGGGCTGTAGAATTGAAAATCTTTGTCAAGTATGTTGTTATCCTTACTGAGTAAGCGCTCATTGGAGGTTGATTCCAGGTAAAATTTGAATATGTCAACTGCTGTGAAGTGTGGTACAGATTACCATTGTTTTCACTTATAGTGATATATGAATATGAGATACTTTGTTGATATTTTTGTTATTGATCTTGTATTCTGATGGGCATTGATGTAGGGATGCGTATGGATTTGCTTTGAGACCTCAGCACGTACAAGCATATAAGGAGTATGCTTATATCTATCAGGTATGTGATATCTAGGTTGTTTTGGTGTATAGTAACTAGTGTATATGCTGAGAACATCTGTGATATTAGTATGTGTTATTTTGGTGTTTGTATTTTAATCTAAACTAGTTGAGGCATATGCGATAACGTGCATTTTTGAAAATATATAATGGTAAAAGATGATTAATTTACTTATAATAGTTATTGGAGCCAAAAGAGTCCAAAGAAGAGACCTTTTTTATGGAGGGGAGGGGCGTATGCAAGTGGGTATGTGGTGCCGGGAGTGGGTAGAGAGTGACAAGCCGCGAGAAGCGCTCTTTTGCCAACTGCGCGGATTCTATGTGTCTACTGTTTGCTTGTGATGGTAAAAGATGATCAATTCAAGCGTAGATTTGATGGATAAGTATTCACGAACGAAAAATTGTCAGGATTAGAGAGAGATTATCAATTAATGGAGCCATAACTTAGCTTTACTTTTTAGTTTCTTCTATATTTTCCTTTCAGTTTGATGCTAGCTAAAGAAAAAGAAGTACCCACTAAATGTTAACTTTAAAACATTAATGGTATCAGGAAGAAGAAGATGAAAGATTAGATAAATGGCAGAGCTTCATTAATCAGCAACTAAAGTCTGCTCAAGCCAGTAATTCTGAGGAATTAAATAAAGAAAAATCACATACTGAGGCTAATACACTCAAAGAAGAGACTGTTTCAGAGAGGGGTGGAGGAGGGGATGATTCTAGTGGCAGTTGCTCTGCGTCCGATGGTTCAACTCAAAAGGAGGTGCGAACACAAGAACCAAAAACTCGTGAGGTCTACACTTGGGTTCAGATTAGACCATCCCTTGGTGCAATTGATAATATGATGAGTGTACGTGCCAAGAAGAGTACGAATATAACAGATATGCAGAAAGCTGGTAGAGGAGACCATCTTTCATCAGTTGAAGAGGGTGAAGAGGATTGCGTCGAACACGTGTCAAATAACAGTGAGAAGGGAAGTGGTGAGGGAAATGAACACTCTTCTGAAAATTTCTTTCCTTGGAAACAAGAATTAGAGTGCCTTGTCCGGGGTGGAGTGCCAAAGGAACTCAGGGGAGAGGTATAGTTGAGTCAGATTGGTTTTTAAGCTTTCATGTTTTGAAAGTGCTGTACTTTATACAATCTCGCGGTTACAGGTTTGGCAAGCTTTCATAGGTGTGAGATCTCGTCGGACGGAGAAATATTATGACGATTTACTGGCAGATACTGGTGCAGGCGATAGCAATGAGCCTGATAACTCATCTGGTATACCCATGAAATGGAGAAAGCAGATTGAGAAGGTCATTAGATGAATGCGCCTTGGACTTTATCGTTCAATCTTTTCAATTCGTAGGTGCTACTTCTTTTACTTCTTATTGGAACTAGGGTTTCTCCCTAGATTAAATATTGTGTTTTATTTGCAGGATATACCACGGACATTCCCAGGCCATCCTGCTTTGGATGATGATGGCAGGAATTCATTGAGGCGTTTACTTTTAGCATATGCTCGGCATAATCCCTCAGTTGGATACTGTCAGGTAAATGAATTCAAAGAGTTTCTTCTCTTTCTCGATTCCATGTTTTTCTATACCTTTTGTTCTTTAGTGGCATTTCAGGAATAGTCAGTTTTGATTTTGTGTCGCTTTTTTCATGACTACATCCACTATATCCAAGTATAGACCTAAATTTTGGTGCTGATTTAAATTGTCTTTGTGTAATTGTTGTGATTTTTTATTAACTTGGTATCCAAAACACTTGCAGGCAATGAATTTTTTTGCTGGCTTGTTATTACTTTTGATGCCAGAAGAAAATGCCTTTTGGTATCTCTCTCTCTCTCTCAAGCACACTATTTTTTATTCCTTTGTTGACAAATATGCTCTACTTTTGAGGAATAGTATCTCAATATGACCTCTGAATGGGGTATATTGTATATGGGGAATGAAATATGACCAGACCTTGTATGTCCGGTCAGCTACTTATGTACATGCAAAACTTGTGCATATCTATATGTTACTGTGTGTGAGGATGTATAAAAAAAAATTCCGGCCTCCTAGTTTTAAAGTCTGGTTTGTGTTGCTTCAGGGCTTTGGTGGGAATTATTGATGATTACTTTGAGGGCTACTATACGGAGCAAATGATAGAATCTCAGGTGTGTTTGCACTGCTTTTGGCAAACATCATTTATTGTGTGCTGATTTGACAATATTATTATATTCCTTTGGGTCCTGTTTCTCGATCTGGTTAAGTAAATGAATGGTGACATAGATCAGTGTATTCAGAGACGGTTTAACTTATTTAATCTTCATCTGTTATGTTTTTTTTTGTTGTTGTTGTTGTTGTCAGGTGGATCAACTAGTATTTGAGGAGTTGGTGCGTGAAAGATTTCCTAAATTGGGTTTGTCTTCTTCTAAATTTCCATATTAGCCATCGACTTCTGTTATTTCTTTCTTCACTTCAGCAATGTAGTTAGTTTCTTATTCCCTTTAGCCTTTTGTGCAGTTAATCATCTGGATTACTTGGGAGTGCAGGTGACATGGATCTCTTCATCCTGGTTCCTTTCTATTTTTGTGAATACGCTTCCTTGGGAAAGTGGTGAGGTTTATGTGGTGTGATTGAGCACTTCGGTTTTGAAACCTAATGTCCTGATATTTCATATTTATATTGTATCCAGTTCTTCGAGTTTGGGATGTGCTTTTATATGAAGGAAATCGCGTCATGTTATTTCGAACAGCACTTGCTTTGTTGGACTTATATGGTACTGAATGCTCCATGTGTGTATATAAATATGTGCATGTAAAAATGTGTAAACATTAAATATTAAAGCAAAATTGAATTCATTGCTTCTTGGTATTTATCCTGAGCCTTGTGATTCTGTCGGATGTGATTGCTGTAGGTCCAGCATTAGTGACAACTAAAGATGCTGGGGATGCAATTACTTTATTACAATCTCTTGCTGGTTCAACATTCGATAGTAGCCAGCTAGTTATTACTGCTTGCATGGGGTTTTTGGTTGTAACTGAAGCTAGATTGCAAGAGTTGAGAAAAAAGCATCGACCTTCTGTACTACAAGTAATTGAGGAAAGATCAAAAGGGGTTAAAGTTTGGAAAGACTCCAAAGGAGTCGGATCTAAACTATATAGTTTTAAGAAAAAACCTGAAAAAAAAGAAACAAAGACTTCTGAAGGGTTGGGTAATACGATTGCAGATGGAAATGCACCTAATCCAGAGACTGCCTCAGATTTTGATGAATTAATGAAGGGCCTAACCGTCAATTCAGAAGCAGATTCTGTACCAAATCTTCAAGAGCAGGTAACTTTCTCTTTTCATCTTCTAAGCACAAGTGCTTCCCAAGTGTTTTAAAGTTTTCCGTCATCATACTTGTTTCAACTTTGGAAGTCCAGATAATGGGTTTGCACTTTTGAATCTTGTAAGGTGTTAGACAGTAGATAATTAGGGTTACAAATTAACGCTCTTGGTGTGTGACAGTGATACTGAGCTACACATGAATTGAGATGTCAGAAAATTGCTGGTGCCTTAGAATAACTTTGCTATTCAGTCTTAACCAATATCGGCAGTGTAAATAGTATGTCATAATTGGATAATCATTTGAGGTTGCTAGGTAATATTAGATGGAACATAATGATCAACCTCACAGTAAATAATAATAATAATAATCTTGCAAATAAAAATTAAAAATCCTAATTTTCCCTTTGTGCAGACGTCTAATAATGTGGGATTCATATATATGTTGGGAGTCCATTTTTTTTAATATATATTTTTTATTTTTTTTATAGATAAATATTCAAAACACTATGTATTGCCGATGCTTGTGCATCTTCAAATGTAGGATAGGTTTTCGATGCTTTTGCATCTTCAATGTAGTTCGTACATAGGAGAGGTAAAATATGCACAAAATGTGAGTGTTACTATTCTGCTTGTAAAATTGATTCACTTTATCAGTTCATGTCAAATACAGGCTATTATATGTGCATACTCAGTAAACTGAATCTTCTTGATCCACTTTTTGATATGGTTGTAAATTTCAGCTTACTTTTAAAGACTCTCATTTGAAATCTAAATTCCTGAGGAGATATTAAAGCATACATTGGAAAATATAATCGTTTATATATATATATATATATATATATATAAATTTCTTCCAGTAACTGCCCTGTTATGTTGAGGTAGATTATTGTCATGCATTTCATATTTTGATAAATCCAATTTATTTCTATACAATGTCGTTCGGGGAAATTATATGGATTCCACTTGTAATTAATTATGATATGGATGATTTCTGCCTAACGCCTTTTAAGTTTCAATCATTAACAGCTTATGTGCAGGTAGACTGGTTGAAGGTCGAGATGTGCAGGTTGTTGGAGGAGAAAAGGGCTGCTGTACTCAGGTTACAACTTTCTCTCTGATATCTAGTTTCTGTGGTTGTGAGAATCTATTTGTACTTGTCATGTGTATGTGGCAAACGCTTACCTGAATCTATCGCCTAACTGATTTATATGGGCTAAGATTAGCACTTGTCATTTTACGTACCGCATTAAATTGATTCAATTGGAATTTACCCCGTTCAATATATAGGTCAGTTGGGTTCGGGTTGAGCATTTTCCGATTCAAAGCTGGGAAGCAGAGTGACCAAACTTTCATTATAGTATTTTAAGAAGGATAACCAATAAAAGGGTAAGGTTTGGGTTGAGTTTTATTGGGTACACAAATCCATATGTTACTTTAGATTCTGGTCTAGAAGCCAAGCTATATGTGGTTCTAATTCTGCCACGTACTGTTTGGATTGCTCCATTCATATCGCGTAGCATGTTTGTGTACAAATCTAGCTTTGTGGGAGGGAGCAATTCAAGATTAATAGTGATTATATGAACTCTTTGGCATCGGGACATTATTGAATTCGTCACTATGATTCTTTCCTACTCCACTTATATTTTATACTTAGATGCCATAGAAACCATGATGGGGCCATTAACAATCCATCTGTGTGGCTTTTGTTCTTTTCCAGAGCCGAAGAGCTAGAGACAGCACTCATGGATATGGTCAAGGAAGATAATCGACTGCAGCTAAGTGCCAGGGTAAATTTCAGAGTTGATTTAGCGTAGATCCTTTTCTATTATAATTCTCAATCATACTGTTTGAAATGGCTTGGAATATCATTTTTCGTATTTGTTAAATATAAGACAGTGTGCATAATATAATTCACTTGCTTCTTCTCGTTCTTCGGTCTCCATTAATCTGATTAATGTATAAATAATAAATTACTACTCATAGGAATGATTCAGGCACCAAGGTCCATCCTTAATGGATATAAAATCCTTACAATATATGATAATCATTTTGTCCTTGACTGTGGGGCTGATTCAGTCGTCAAGCTTTATCTCAGTCAAATTGCTGACAAGGTTTCAAAATTGACTATAACATTCAGATAGATGAGTTGGAGCAAGAGGTAGCTGAGCTACGGCAAACCCTACACGATAAGAAAGAGCAAGAATCTGCAATGGTTCAGGTTTAGATTTTGGGTCAATTTTATGTGTATTTGGAAAGTATAATCTATACTTTGGTGTTCCGTTATGTAAATTACTTGCACTTGTTATAGGTGTTGAAGCGGGTTGAGCAAGAGCAAAAGATAACTGAAGATGCTTGCAAATTGGCTCAGCAAGATGCAGTTGCTCAGAAAAGTGCACTTCGACAGCTTGAGGTTACTTTTTTATCTTTATTTATTTATTGATGTCTTTGTTACGCAAAATTGTGAAGGTTTGATTCATGAAGAAGAGAACTGTTTTCAATATATACTTTTTTGTCTACGAAACATTGAAGGTAGCTTCTAGATGTTTATATATTGGATCACTTTGAAGAACAGACTTTCACTAGCAACTGCACACCTGCTATCTATATTATGTTCTATTTCCTGAAAATTAATATGGAAAACTTGAATGCTGTGATGAACTGTATGCCTCATGTATCCTTCGAATAATGTGTTTATTGCCATTGAAAACATGGCTTAACTGCATGCCTCGTTTTTCTTCTAATAATCTTGGTAAAACTGTGGCGTTTTGTTTGTTAGGGTTTATTAAGCTGTCGTATTGAACCATTCTGTATGCTAAATTGATGTTCTATGTTCAATCAGTCCCGGATGCAGTTTGAACATCTTTTAACTATGCTCATTTGACTTGCCAAATATTTACTTACAATGCGTTGTATTGTTTGATCTGTTGCCTGTTGAACGTGCTCTTTGAATAACATAGGTTATAGAGCTTTTAAATTGAAACAGTTTTCGTAACTGAGGGACGTTTTATTGGTGCAATATTTTGGATAAAGACATGCCCATTCCCGTGTTATTCTATTCCTTGCAAGTGCTGGTGTTTTTGTTAATGCAATGTGTTTCATTTTCTTTTGATAGAACTAATGAAGAAAGTTTTTTATATCCGTCATCGTTGCATTCGATATCTGATCCTAAATCAACACTGTAATGTCCAGGAAAAATACGACAAAGCTATGTCGTCAGTTGCTAAGATGGAGAAGAGGGTCATAATGGCAGAATCGATGCTGGAGGCCACACTGCAGTACGAGACTGGCCAAGTCAAAGCCCAACCACAGTAATTGATATATCCTTTTACCGAACATCTGTGTGTCTGCAGTCTTAGCCTTCACCAAAACCATACTGGTCATTGGCATAATATGAAAAAGATTCAGGCACAACTTCACGTTCAAAGTTCAATATGAATATATCGCGGTGTTATAACTAAGGGGAGTCCCCAGTAGAAAATCTGGAGGCCTAGTACCCAAATACGAATATCCAATAATGATATGTGGAACTACTATTTAGCTCTTTCGTTTCTGTTTTCTACTTGCAATATGCCAAAGGCGGCAAGCATTTTTGTTTGGAAATTCCTTATCGTGCTTCTTATCTAGCTGACGATGAGAACACAGACTGTTGTACTCGGTACTATCTTTATATTATAAAACTCAATATTTGATCCTCGATCACATTTTGTTCTCTCGTTTGAATGTACTTGATTGTTTATGTGGATGTACGGTTCTAAATGAGTATTGGTGCCTTACGAGGGAATTATGCTTTGTGTAGGTCTCCGCCTTCTCAAAGCCCCTCAAAGGAAAGCCCCCCCAAAAAGAGAGGTCCGTTCTTTAGACCATTTGTACTTGGCTGGGGCAACAAGGACAAGGTAAAAAACACTTCCATATTTTCTCTTATTTCCTTGATGATTGTTTAGTGCAAAATTTGCTCGAGAGCATTCGAGAAGATTACACGGATCAAATGATGACTTGTTTGTCGAGTCTGTAAACTGTTAAAGACTAAACCGACAAACGCAACCATTGTTGAGTGCAGTGAAAGTAGCTGTAGCATAGTCGGGAATTCAAACGCTGCCACGGGATTTTGCAGGAAATGGGGCTTCATTTCTCAGAATATTTACTTCACTGTATCTATTTTGGTTCATCACTGGCATTGTCTTGTTCAAGTTTTGCAAAAACTGATGTATTAGAAAAAAAATGAAGCACACCATCTATTTGTAGTAACTACAACTGAGTATTCTTTTGTTCTTTATTCTTTGCTTCTCTATTTTAGCCTTTAGAATAGATAATCTTATGTAAATCATATTAATGCTGTGTAATTTGCAAAACTGAATTTTTGTAAGATTTGGATTAAGTTGTTTCTAATGTAACAGGAAACACTAGTTGTCTCCTATCAATATCTCTATTCATGTAATTGTGAAAGGAGACAAAAATTAAGACGAAAAGTCAATTATCTGTTTGTGTGAATCTTAGAGAGATCGAGAAGATCCATATTCTAGCTAGGGTTTAGAATTTTTATACTCGAGTTGTTAACAAACCCTAAACATGAAATGCAACCCTTGGACGTATGCAGATTACCAAACCACGTATTTTTGTGTGTTTGATTTGCTGTCTTGATTATCTCGTCTTGTTTATTTTAAATTGTCGATTCTAAGAGAAAATCAAAGTTTCTGAGGTTTTCGATGTAATAACCATTACGTGCCGGTTTCCAACAAGTTGTATCAGAGTTCAAAGTTTGGTGTCTGATTCTTAACAAGTGGTAGTGCATAGAAATGTGAAACATAAATACAACAATTGATATGACAATGAAATTGAAAATTATTACAATACAATTATCATAATCATTTTGGTTAGCTTCCACCAAAAAATTTACAAAGTTTCAGTAGATTTCTATGAAGAAGCAACTGTACAAAGGAGGCCAAAACAATATATTTATAAAATAAAATAAAAACATAACCAACAAAGGTACTCTGGATTTGAAATTACAAGATGCAAATATATATCAACAAACTCGAGCCGATAATCGAAGCATTTCATGATCACCAAACCACCATTTGCATATAAAAAAACCTCGAATCACATTCGAAAGTAGTTGCTAGGTATCGAAACAATCCCTACTAAATTCAACCTCTACTTCGGTCCCTCTCGGAGTCATTACCACCGTTATGCCTCTTATCATTGTTCCTCTTTGATCTCGGAGGTGTGTTCGGGGAAAAACGAGAGTTTTGCACAGGTGAAGTATCGGGATCATACCTTTGTGAAGCAAGGTAGCTCAGAGCCGTGACAACATCAGCTATGACGGGGCGCATGTTAGGCTGCTCCTGAACGCACATTGCTGCAACAGCAAGAGCTTGGTACAATCCTCGCGAAGGATAGTGTCCTTGGAGCATTGGATCGGCAATTTGTGAGAATTTTCTCCGGTCTTTGAACAAGGGCCTTGCCTGCAATCAAGCAAAAAAATCCCATTTACATAATCTCATAACTAGAGCTGACAATTTGTCGCGTTGTGTTAAAGGTTAATTATGTGTTGCACGGGTCAACCCAATCACTACACATTTAGTTATCGTGCTCAAATATTGAACACACACGACACGTTTAATAATTGTGTTTACTGTTTTGGGCGTGTTTCACAGATCCAACGTGTACACGACGTGATTATAAATATGCTAAATCCAAACACGCTTATGTCGTGTCATGTTCGTGTCGTATCTCAAACAGCCAGCTCTACACATAACGCGCTCAAAACAGCATTATAAGATGAGATAGGTCTATATTGCTTACCCATGCAACCAGATTCTGTTCTCCGGTAGCTTTTGAATTGTCGATTGCTTTCCTGCCCGTAATGATTTCTAAAAGAACAACCCCGAAACTATAGACGTCTGATTTTAGTGTCAGTTGACCTGTCATCGCATATTCCGGAGCACAATATCCGTAGGTGCCCATGACACGTGTAGAAACGTGGGTGTTGTCCCCAACGGGCCCGAGTTTGGCCAAGCCGAAATCAGAGAGCTTCGGGTGATACCCATCACCAAGTAATATGTTGGAGCATTTCAAGTCACGGTATATAACAGGTGGGCTAGCTTTGTCGTGTAAATACTCCAACCCCTTGGCAGCTCCTGCGGCTATTTTCATTCTCGTATTCCAATCAAGTCGCTTCCTGCCGGGAGATATGTCTACAAAATAATCGCACGAGATCATCATATGGTCAACAAGATACAAAACAATGAAAAGTAGCATGAAACCGTAGAACAATGGTAGTGTCAATACCGTGTAAATGATCTTCCAAAGATCCCAACGGCATGTATTCGTACACCAAAAGCCTTTGATCTCCATCGGCACAATAACCGATCAGATTGACAAGATTCGAGTGGTGAAGTAGACTTAACATCAACACTTCAACAAGAAATTCTCTATTCCCTTGCAGTCCATTACGATCAAGTTGCTTGATAGCTACAACCTACACCGCATTAAAGAGGGATCAGGATCCACCATTACCTCACTATGAAAATGAACAAAGTTCCATTTCCGTAAGGTTGCATTTGGATTCTTGGATTTGAATAGAAATATGGTATTCAAATACAAATCTAATGTTTTAGAAATCATGAAATTTCAAATGATATGATAAAAGCTATCATATGAAATGCATGTTCTGAATTCTATCGGATTTGAACCAAATCCAAATCCAAATTCTTTGTACATCCAAACATTACATTTGATTCAAATCCAAGAAATGTTAGCAAATTTAGGATATTGGAATCGGTAACTCTAGAAAATAACAAGAACTTATCTGAACGACTCAAAATTTTATCTTGTTTTCTGACGAACACATAAAAAGCTAGACGAACCTGATTAGTACTTTCCAACTGCCCTTTATAGACTCTACCGAAACCTCCCTCGCCCAAAAGACAATCTCCCCTAAAATTTCTAGTTGCAGCCGCCAACTCGCGGAAAGTAAACGTTTGTGCTGCAATGTGATCAGACCCTCCATTTTTAGATGCCTCCATCATGCCCGAGGAGGAGGAGGAGATTCTCTTCAGTTTCTCTGAAAATACGAAAACGAAACAAAATTGTCAACATTTGAATTAGACAAGAGATAGTCTTGTGTAGAATTCTCACAACAGATAAACCAAATCCAAAATTGTCAACATCTGAATCCGATACTATGAACCAATTCCGAAGGAAATAGATTACCCTTAAAACTAATCTATGGTAGGAACCGATAAAAATTCAATTTTTAACATGTTACTGAATACAAGCCTATATGCCGTTTTGATGACACAAAACAAAACTAATCATACCTGGAAAAAACTAATCAATGGTTGCAACTGATACAAATTCAATATTCAACATGTTACTGAATTCAAGCCTATATGCCGTTTTGATGACACAAAAACAAAGGTAATCATACACAGAAAATGTTGTTCATTTTCAACCTCATGAGCTACCATATAAGCAACAAACAAAAAAACATTATACAATTTCAGATCATATATGCAGACAAATAATTGACAAAAAGTGATACAAACAAACACTATATCATATACAAAACTAGTAAGACAAAATCTATAAAAAAAAACAAATAAACCCAAAACAAATTAAGCAAAACCCATAACCAGAAACCACTCCAGATCAGTACAAAATATTCAATTTAGCAAGCAAGATCCATGAATGTTTCACTGAACTTCAAAATTCAAACAACCCAGAAAAAAAAAAAAACTCTTTTTTATACAAATCAATCCCAAAATACACAAATTTGAATCAAATCCAAACAAACCCATAAACTAAAATATGAGCAATTTCATCAAAAAAAAATATAAAAAAAATAACTAATAGCTAAAACCTGAAGGATTTGAAATCTGATCAGCAGATAGCTTATTGTTCTTCATCATCATCATCTTCTTCTTCTTTTTCTTTTTAGCTTGACTGTTTGAATTTCCAGAACATGGAATCCAACCCATGATTGATTCTTCTCTGTAAAACCTGAAAATCAGAAATATATATACATATATATGTATGATATAAACAGAAAATTCCCAGAAGCAGACCCAATTTGAGACAGTCCAGACTCTACAGAGAGAGCTTAGAGGAGGAGCATTAACTTGGAAATTAAAAAGAAAAAGTCTTTTTTTCTTTTAAAATAACAATTTGAATCGTTTTTAAAAATTTATATTTCAGTTATATTTTTCATTGGCTTAGCGACGCCTAATTTGATTGGATTGCAATTTATTTTTTTCCTACAAACCCAACTGTAATGGGTCTGTACACAGCAAGACAGGCCCAAACTAGTTATTTTTATTTTATTTTACCTTTTTTTTTACTTTACATTGGGTTAGATGTTGTCAACAATTTGGGTTTTGGATCGGAATATTTCGGAGTTCGAGATAGAAATGAGTATCTCAAACCGGCCAAAAATGAATTGTGGGTCGTGGAATTCGGTTTTTTAACTATAAAATATGCGGGTTCGTACATGTTTGTTTGACCCAAGTTGAGCCAAAATTTGAATGAACCTATTTTATTCAGTCTAAGCATGCAAAAATACGGATCGAGTTTCGGGTGGATGTGGGTTCAAGTCCAAATTGGCAGCTTTAGCCTCTATGTATACCTGGCAGTGCGGGGCACGAGCTGAAATAAAAAACGCACGTAATCTTATTAAGTAACTTTTCGTCAGTTCTGACGTGTCTCGCCACTTAGTGAAAACTTATATGACCAATAGAAAGTTACAAAATACGAACACGTCAAGTTTTTTACTCGGCCCAAACTGACAGGTCTAGCTCTAGGTCTAGAAGCGGGATCCAAATTGCGAGTATAAGAAACTCGGGCAACTTTTTTATGAGTTTAAGTTGCATAAAACGTATTCAATCAATTTTTAAGTCCATAAGAGTTTGTCATAAAAACTGTATATTAGGTTAGACAAAACCATACAAACCCGCACTTTTACATGTAAACGTCGAAACCAACTCAATATTCACAAACTCATATCTGAATTGTTAGCTCTAGGTATAACTCCATAATTAGTAAAACATAATTATACTATCATGAAAATTTAGAAAAATTAGTAAATTTTATGGAAAGTAGAATAAATTAATAATTATTTATTTGTCTCTTTTAATGCAAATGTCTGCTATTATAATAGTAATTATTAACGAAACTTTCTAAACATTTATTGAATTTCAATTATAGAAGTAATAGAACACAAACATTGATCATGTCTATCATCATTAAAGCATTTAATTTAATGCAAAATTTGGTGACAATGAATATAACTCATTTAAATATATAATTAATTATGTGTTTCAATGATGAGATTTTTGTAGGTCTAAACTTGTGTTTTGGTCAATTATAACGTGGACCCATGACATAAATGTGTACAGTGTTTATTTATTTTTCTTTTCAAGCTAATTATTTTTGTTGAAAACATTATAATTTAGCATAAGCAAATCTTAATAGTACAAGTTTGGACCATTTAAAGGTTTCAAATTTTACCTAATATTTTCTTTTTTCAAATTCTAGTGTTCTGAAGAGACTAAAGTTTAGTCGGAGCACTCAAAACATGTATGCAATCAAAACTCGTAACCTTTAGTCATGACATACGCCGTTTTAAGCCATTTTGAAGCTATTTATATGATTTTTTTTGTTTATTGACTGTAGATACATTTTGGGTAATTTTTCATTTCATTTTATTTTATTATTATTTTCATATTAAAATTAGGATTTGGGAGTATATATATCTTGACATTAACTCCTTATTTAGTTGGCTTTTAAATTTCGATCATAGACTAATAAGAAGCGCAGTTTCTTTCTATATTGTTCTTGCACTGTCGATTGGTTATTTCATTTATGCATAGGGTATATCACTTACTCAAATATTTAACACGAGCACGACACATTTAATTATATACGTTGGGTTGACAAATGACACCACACAATTAACACATAACCTACAACGTTTTGAACGACAAGAACAACTCGTTTGACACAACATTTTTCAACACAATTAGTAAATCCAAACACGTTCAAGCATAAATGCAACGTTTTGTACATGCATCAATGCAAGTTTTTGAACACAACGTTTGACACAACATTTTTCAATACAACATTTTGTTCATGCATCAATGCAAGTTTTTAAACTCAACACGTTCGAGCATAATATTGTATACCGCATATTAGTGTATCCACAACACGTATTTTATTCATTAACAAGCGTAACAATATAGGCTCGAACGACTCCAAACACTTTTAATTTGTCTCATATCGCATCTTATAACCCAAATGCCATCTCTATTTGTTTATAACCTCAAGTATTTGTGATTTTCTTGTCTAAAAAATCTAAAAATACAGAAAACCGATTTCAAACTTTGAAATTATTTTCATTCCTCACCTCAAAATTTATAGTATAAAAATTATTATTATTTTAAAACAAAAACTTAGGTATCAATATATAATGAAGTAGATTTTAATTTTATTGAGTCACGTGAAAATAAAAGAAATTGACCCAAATGTACCGTTACCGACCAACCAAACAAATGCAAGTTGTTCACAATCTTGCCTCTTGACGTGAGAATTACGACACAATTAATTCATCATAAATAGAATATTACTTTTTATTATTTTATTTTCATAATTTGGAGATAAATTATAAATTTATTTATGAGATGGTCAAGATCTTTTTAGATTCTATACGTCGTTGACTATTGTTAAGCTATCCAAAATAGTCCAGATCAGTGTGCACGTGGCAAACTTATAGAAATTTTAAATAAAAAATTTGATTAAAAAATTATTAATAGGAAAAAATTGAAAAAAAAACTAATGGCATTAGTCGCTGGATGTCATAATTTAATATTTAAATTTATATTTGTAGAACGACATTTAATATGAAACAGGTGTAATATATTATGAGAATTTGTGAACGGATTGTGCCACATGATATGAGAAATCGGAAATAGTGGGCCATCATATTTTTGACAGGTTAAATCCATGTAGCCTGTGGCCTAAATCGAAAGAAGCGGTTTGATGGGCGAATGTGTGAACATGTCAAATTAGCCATTTTTTATTAACAATTTTATTTTAAGAGGTTTCTTTAACTGAAAAAATTGATCCCAAATCTAAATTGTAGTCTCGAAGTGAGAGAATTAAAATCCTCACATATGTAAAAGTTCACTAAATGCCATTATGCAATTTAGGTTTAAGTAGAATCCAAAAGGTAATATATATGAGCAAGATATTGTCTTCAATGTGGTGTCATCTCAGTTACTAGTGACAAAATTACAAACATGTCACTCTGTCTGCTCCAATTATTTGAATTTTAGGCATATTTGTAACTGTCAATTGTAATATTGAAAAATGCATGAGGGCTTAATTGGAATTTTATTTATGTGATATCGGGAACCAATATTTTGATAAGGGAAAGTAAGGGTGATAAAAACAAGTTGTTGGTCAATGTAAAATACTATGTTTGGAAAAAAAGTCAAAAGAAAGAGAGTGAGAAAGTAGGATTCCCAAGAGTGCTAACTTTTCCGAGTTCATGGGATTTCGAAACTCAATCTAAAATCCACAATTCACAACCATTTTGAACATAAAAAATACTCTATTCAAATCTGATTTGAAACTCGAACTAGCAGCTCTACTGTCAGATATACTTCAAATACGGAGAACGACACTTCATTGTGTGAAGACCAACTAGAGAACATATGTGTACACCTTTTTTTTGTCTACAAACTATTTGTCAATTGGTAGTAACAAAGGTTTCTTAATTGAAGAATGGGACAATGGTTCCTAGAATCTCATGTTGCTTGCAGATTGTTCCAACCACATAGGTCAACATGATGTCCATTTTTAGGTTAATCTCACCATCAAAACTTGTACATGAACTATCTCACCAATATAGGCATGCCCAAAACTTTTTCTAGGACCTAAATCAACTGCACATCCTCTTGCATACATGTAAACATACAGAATTGACAATTTAGATTCAAATAAGTCAGAATTCAAAATTTAGTCCACATTTTTGTAGCTTTGAGTCACATAAATTTAAAAAAAATGATGAATTTTGGTCATTCAACTATCTACTTTGTTATGAATTGGTATCCAATTTGGTCGCTAAACTATCCATATATCAATTTAGTCTCAAACTATGTTTTTGTTTCGAATTAGTCCGTTCCGTTCCGGTGCCATAAAATTAGGTCGATGTGACAATTTTCAGGACATTATTTGTTGACGTGATGTTTAAATTAGTTAATTCACTAATGAGACTGATTTGGAACAAAAGTTTATGGTCAAGGAGCTTGGTCGTCACGTCAATTTTGTCCCTCAATCGTACAATTTTGTCCAAAATGATCTCATTTGTAAATCTAATTAACTTAAACGCCACATGGTAGCCACATCAACAAAAAAACTAGAAATAATTGCTATGTCTACTTAATTGACGACACCGTTACAGAATGGGCCAACTTGAAACAAAATAACATAGTTGGAGACCAAATTCAAACAATAAAAATAGTTGGAAAACAAATTTGAACAAAAATTTAAGTAGATATCAATTCAGAACAAAAATCTAAATTATCAGCTCTATGAACCATATGTGTTGCTATTGGCTATCATATTATTTGTTCTAGACGGTAGATGCATAGAGAAAAGACCATATTTGCTTTCAAAAAGCTAGAAAAAGGAACTTAAGTTTTGAATACAATAATACAAAAGAATAGGTTGTAACAATGATGTGACACCCCATTAAAAAAACAAGGATTCAGCTGGTCATTCCGCTCTCACAAATTTATTTGAATAAAAATGAGTAAAATTTAATGAGATCTTATCTCCTCATTAAATTGGATTAGCCTAAGTCAAATTTTCTTTTTCTCATATTCTCTTTTCTCATGATTCAATCCATAATATATGTGTTGAACCTTTTCCCAAAATTGTTAAAATGGGATATAATATTCGTTCTTTCGCGTGTTTTTGCAAAAAGACTATTTTTTGTGACTCGAAAAGTAAAAGTGTCGTCGTTGGGTCAAGACTTATCATCTCTCCCTCAATAAAAAGAAGGTAAAAGTACTAATTGGTCCCTGAACTTTCGCATAAGAATCCATTTTGGTGCATATTTTAAAGTCCATAGACCAGTAGAGTTTTTACCTAAAAGAATACAAAAGCATAGCTTAAAAGTTCCAAGAAATTAGATGTATATTTCACATATTCTAAACTTCAAGGTGAGAGTTTACTTATTATATAAACTAGGGAACAATTTGAAATTGGGGACTAAAAAAAAGGTGTATCATAAGCTTAACAAAGAAGAGTATTGTGAAAAAAAGAAGATACAAAACACAGCAAAATTAACAAAATATGATCATTCTTTGCCATTACCCTCACAAAACTGTCTTCATCAAGAAGCCTTCCTCAGATGAACTCATAGGATAAATGGTATATGATCAATGCAACTGAAGCGAATCAAAGTTGCAACAATCATCAGAATTAGTGTACCAATCTTTCTGGTCCCGACGCTCTTGAGCTCTAGCAGATATAAGCTTTATCGGATGAAAATTTTGCGTTGTGAGTTGAGACAATGGTATTGACTTGACGTGCACAATATCAGCTAGGGCTTGTCTTTGCTCGCAGCCTGCGAGTCTGGCTCAGAGGCAGCGACGTTCGTGGTTTTGAGAGGCATGTCGTGGTTATGCTTCCCCTCGTACGTTGTGATAAAAGCTTTGGGATCATCTGATGCCCTTTCAACGTGCTTGCGCACGTTGCACTTGAGACTAGTACACCGGTAATAGCTTCTGCAAGATGGTACCAAGAAACGTGTAAATGTGCAAGATTTGATCCCAAAATGAGCGTTTAAGGAGAAGTGAGTTAGCGTTTGGACATTTCCCTATGTACCCTTGTAACTTGTAACGAACTTATTATAGGGACATTTTGGATAATTCATGCGTAACAAGCTTTCTATAAAAGGAAACACGACACTCATTTTGGGACAGAGTGAGCATTAAACAAGCAAGAAAGAAGCGAGAAGTATGAGTAATGATCCCAAAATGAGCGTTAAGGAGAAGTGAGTTAGCGATTGGACATTTCCCTATGTACCCTCGTATGCATTTGACGTAACAAATCCCAGAGGTTTTAACTAACTTATTATAGGGAGATTATGAATAATTCATGTGTAACAAGCTTCCTACAAAAGGAAAGACGACACTACTCATTTTGGGACAGAGTGAGCATTAAACGAGCAAGAAAGAACGAACCTCGGATATGGATTTCCCTTCACGACTTTCTGTCCATATTTTCTCCAGCGGAACCCATCACCTATAATATCAGTATCATTGGAGCTTTGTACCACAATGCGAGGCTCCTGTGCAGCTTCTCCGGACACACCGACATCACTGGCTTGATTCTCCATTTTCCTAAAGGAGAGATTAGTCAAAGAATTAAATAATATTGATGCATGAACTTGTGTGTGTGTTCTGATAACGGGATTTAGATGCGTTGTAGGCTAACAATGATGTCAAAATGTTGTGATACTATCAATTATAGAACGTAGTTTTGATTCATTACCTTCTTTTGCTTCGTGGTTCATCGTTATCTGCCTCGATTCCCTTGCTTCCTTCCTCACATTCCCCGCTAACGCCACAAGAGTTATCAGGAGTCGCACCACCAGCAATCGTGACTCCATTCACTACAGGATCATAAGCTACTAAAGCGTTTCCCTGATAAGCCAACTGTGCTGATAATAACCCGACATCATTCTGATTTTCTACTCTACCCTCAGACCCGTCATTGGCATGACTATTCCATAATTGACTGGCCGTGCCTTGACCAGTTCCTTCAGGTACAACAAGTCCCGGCCCTTGTGCACCTGACGAGTTGCGTTTAGGAGGCTGAGGCTTTGAATGGTTGTGCTCGCCTTTGTAGACTATTTCAGCGATCTGCCCATCAAATGATCTTTCAACCTTTTTCTTCACGGGACAATTCGGGTGTGTGCACTTGTAGTAACTTCGTGGATACTCGCTTCCTTTGACTTGCTTTTGCCCGTATTTTCTCCAATTGTATCCATCATAAGAAGGTCTATCCACACCAGCTTTCGTGGGAGGTAAAGATTTTGGATCCTCTTCAAGGTCACGTGGGGGCGTCTTAGAGGTCTCGCTTGTTTGATTGGTTGTGGTTCGTGATGGAATGTTCTGGCGTAGATTTGAGCTAAGATTGGACTTAAAATTGTGTTTTTCTACTGGCTGCATAACCTGTAATGTTTGAGGTTGTTGTTGATGATGATTAGTATTCAAACTTCCCTAGTAATGAAAAGATAAAACCGATCAAAATTCACATTTCACAAATCAAAATTCACGAAAGATGAAAACTAGATATCAAGCAAGAAATGAAAAATGCATAATGTAGCTACTGACCATATTAGCCAAGAGAGAAACTGTGGTCTTTGATACAAGCTTCGCCAATGGTTTGTAAACAACAGTTGGAGATGGTTTGCTATCTGATTTCGTAACAATATCAGATGAGTTTTGAATTGCAGTCCCGGAGATTTCAGCCTGAAATTGTCAAAAACACCGAAAAGATAAGACAACAAGACAACATTAAAAGAACTAAGGTAGCGTTTGGAATAGAATTTTTGTTCGGGAATGAAATTCACATTCTTCGTGTTAGGTTTTTGTCCTTAAAAATGACAATCTCGTTCTCATTCCCATTCTTGATTCTTATCCCGATTCCAAAATTTGTAATCCAAACGCTAGCTAAGTAAGAGCTCACCTGCGAAGAAATCAACCCAGCTGGAGCGCGACTCAATGTTGGCTTGAATCTAACCGTCTTTGGTCTAATGGCAGCGACTGCAGTTTCAGAAGTTACATTAGAAGGCGAGGCATTGATGGCACCGGCAAGGAGCTCTGAGAAAGACCGAAAAGTAGAACAAGAAGGCCTCGAAGCAACTGGTTTAGCTACCACTACTCTTTCTCCTTCTTTTATCTCCATTTTCTACGACAATGTATATCAAGCACCGATCACAATTTCTTAGCGTATGATGCGCAAGTAGAAGACAACGAACAACTTCGAACTCCATTCATCGTGCACATGAAATCTTCGGTACTTTTGATTTGGATAGTAATAAAGAATGATGAACAAATTTCAAAACTTTCTTTACACTGCTTCCACTTTTTTCTTCACACCTGCACAATCCGGAGATCATTTAGAGAACTATTGCAAGAGAAAGATGAGGGAAAGGCACGTAAATCACACAACAAATGGCTAAATCGTTATCTAAATTGCATAACTTCTATACTAACGAAACTAACATTAACGACAAAAACATGTGGATTCAAAGCTAAATATTGAAACTAACTGGTTCGCCGGTATTACTTATTTGGACAGTAATAAAGAATGTATTATAGGATCTACACAACCCATAATTTGTTGCAAAGAAAGTTGCACTAACAACATAATGTCATGTTGCAGCAAAGCACTGGCAAAACATCCATGACACAATCGCATAGAAGGAACAAAAAAGTACAGCGCAAATGACAGTAAAATTGCCCAAATCCCCATCTTATCCCGGGTTTTATCTCGAACTACTTCTAATTCATCACAACTTTGGCTGAGGTATGCGATATACTTGAAAAGAGGAAATAAAAACTCTCTTTGCAATCTTCAAATCTCCAAATGCTTCATGGACTCTTGCTCGCCATTAGAACACAAGAAACTCGAGTATAGAAATACCTTGCAAAACTACTCCAATTACTTAAGCAACTACAATCAAGCTACCCCAATCAATCTTGCTACACATTGCACACAAGTTCCTAATCAACTCGATAATCTATAACAACCTCACCTTGCACCCTTTGATATCTCACAAAATTCTTCCCCAAACCCGAAAAACAAGACCTAATTGTACTTCACAAAAGCAAAACTCCCAAATTCCATTGTTCTTGTGAGACTATAATCGTTGCGAATATGTGGCGAAGCTTCCAAGCCTAGAGGACCTAACCTTATTTTCTTCGTCAAAACACGGAGCACCCTTATTCCTCAAATCACGAAACTAAAGTCAAAATATTTACAATCTAGATTCTTTAATTTTCTATCTTCCACACTCTAAAGTCTATACACAAGAACAATCTTCAACAATGAAGGTTTTCAAATGAACATAACTACAACTTCACACCAATTCATCACTTCAATTGCAAAGAAAACACAAAATCCACAGAAACCAACATTCCCAAACCCTATCCAATCAACAGCTCAGAAAACAATTTCCCCAACAAAATGCAGCAAAAACATAACCTCAAAACAGCAATAGCAACAACAACAAAACCATAAAAACCCTATAGCCCCAAACAAGTAAAGCAGCATAAAAAAACCAAACCCAAATGTCAAAAACCATCAAAGCAACAAACTTGACCTCTTCCACAGAGTCTCATTCAAAAACCCATCTTCACAACACTCACAAATCTCAACCAGCATTACAGACCCACAAACAAACAGGAAATGGGAAATCCAGAGAACCAATAAAAATGAAAACTTTACAAAACCCTTTGGAGGGACACACCTTGACCAGCTTAGGATATGAACACCAACCTTCTATATCTAGAAATAATGGGTTTGTCTCATTTTGAGCTAAAAACAACTTTTTTGTTTTTTGTTTTTTCAAGTCCTCACTGGGATTTTTTTTCCTTCTTGAAGCTCTCCACAAGCTATTATACAGTTCACAGAGCTACAAAGAGAAAGCAGAGAAAAAGACAGAAATGGAGAGCTACAGAGAGAAAAACAGGGTTTTTACTTTCAAGATTCTGAGAAAAAAAACACAGAATGTGAAGAAACCAAAGCCAAAGCTTTAAGCTTTGGACACACGAAAGAGAAAGAGAAATTCCAAAAACAGCTGTTTCGAGATTTGTTCTCTATTTTATAAATTCTGTTTTCTGGAAGAATTATTTTGCTTTTTGATAAAAAAAAATAAAAATAAAAATACAAACTTTTTAGACATAATTCATTTATTGGGATTAATCAGTAGTTTTTTTGGTGCAATGGCATTTTCGTAAATTTTTGCTTTGAAAAACTGTGAATAGTACGGCTCAACTAACTGTCTCTGTTTCTCATTTGACTCTCTGATAGATCTCATACGCATTTTCGCTTCGGCTTTGGAGGACCAGCCCCACGAGCATTTAAGGCGCGTGCGGCTCAGACGCGGAGCTGTGTGGGCCATGACAGTGATCCTGTCAGGTCAGCAGAGAACTGGATAGCTACACGTTCGACACGTGGCGTCACGTGATGGGAGAGGAATTTAACACGTTATTAAATGATGGGGTCCAGAGTTACAGGGTCATGATTGACGACGCAATTTGACTGAATTTACCCTCTCTATTTTCACTTGGAAGCCAAAGTTGGGAGGGGTAAAAATGTCATTTGTTGAAATAAGGATTTGATTTCTCAACCAAATTTCAACAAATATTAAAAATTGTACAAAAATGATCGGTCCATGTAACTACACGCATGTATATTGCATGTAGGCTGCGTGGCGCACCCTGCATTGAAAGGGGATGAGATGAGACTCAGACAAATTTTGGAGAGAGAAAGAAAGATTTTGTACCTGAAAATGCGTCACGTCAGCCTACATGCATATAGGTACATGCAAAAATCATCTTTTAAAGATGCATGCTTCAGAGTATTTAGGTTTTAGGGACACATTGTGTTTGTATAATATGTGTGGAATATTCATTTTTGATACTAGTACAATATATATTGTTATATTTAAAAATGTCTCCGAGTCAGTTAGAGTACACGTCGATACGTATTATTTTATTTTGATCGGTTATAAGAGCGCATCTCGACATTGATGTTGGGCATTAATACGATATCTATTAACAACCATCGTAAGTGTAGGATATAAATATTTAAAAACAAAATTTAATAAGTGGTTCAATAAAAGTTTGAATGAAATTAGAATAACAAGGAAATTTGATTTTTTAACAACTCATGACATATTATTTCCATCAATCTAATTCTTAAAACATTTCAAAATATTTGTGCCTCTAAATTTAAGTTTCAAAATATTTAGTTAATGAGAATTTTAATAAATTATAAGAATCATGCGCGACAAACTAGGGTTAGCACATTTCATTGAAAATGAATATTTCGGCTCACAAAATATATGTGCTATAAGAAAACATTCACGCGATGATGAAAATTAAAGACAAAAGCACCGTCGCATATCACCGACAAATCTTCCACAGCTAAAGCTATCGTTGATCATAGATGGTTGAATGAGCTTGATCGTCCATTACAGATTGGATGTAGTTACATATTAGTTGTTAAGTCTTCACTTACTATTTTTCTATATTGTATGCCTTTTTTTTTGTAGTGCATGATTCTTGTCATAAGAATTTTATTTTTATTGTAAATCAAGAGTGCTTTCACACATTGCTAATGCAAAACATGTTATCATTAGTTTTGTTTGTACAAACATTTTTAAAAGATATATGCACCAAATTTGTTCACCTAATAGTCACAATTTTATAGTTCTTGGTACCTAGGACGACAAGGTTCTAGCATATGTTTATTTGACATATTGTTTGAGAATATTAGATGTTGACAATCACTCATAGAATCATGGATTCGTTGTTTTCAGTCAAATGATTTTTCGTGGGGATTAAGAATATTTGTTGGATTTTGTTTACCTATTTGACAGTTGGGAAGGAGATTTTGTTTGATCAATGAGAGATAATAAAAAAATGTGTTTGAAGATAGGGTGTGCTATTAAATTATATAGAAAAACATATAAATATATAAAAAGTGATATAATGTAATATTTTTTTATGTTAAATAA
>JAYMTF010001317.1:0-24305 GCA_036897485.1 Pelargonium nanum | reverse complement strand
TTTGTAACCTATGAGATATGAAGAGTCTCTCAATGAGAGGGCTAGAAATGTTAAATTTGGTGATATGTCATACTCTCATGCCTTCTCACCAAGTTTAACATACATAGTATGGATTTTACTATTGGGTCGGATCGGGTTAATCTTTCAACTCGAGCTTAAAATCTGAATTGTCAACTTTACTCTCAACTTGTTAAGATTTTTAAGTGTTCAGCAAGCTTGACCAAACACCCGTCATGCTAAATGGATTAAGGTGCTTGGATCCTTTCAGAAGTCTCAGGCTTTAGTCTCATCATGATACTATTATCGTCGATTAATAAATAAAAGGTGTTTGAGTGCTCTATAACCGATAATTTGGACTAAAACTTACAATTACCCAAAAATCCAATCATGTGAGTGTGCACTACTAAAAAACAAAAACATAAAAATCTGCCTCAATGTGTGTTATTTTGCATCTAACATGAGTGTCCACAAATCTGAAACAAGCAATCACATAAGATTTCAGCTCATATTGCACGCATAAAGAATAATTGTTACTAATGACGACACTAACTATGATTAGTACAAAAATAGAAGAACAGAGTGAGATGCAAATTAACTAGCTAACTAACCCTAAAATTAAGACAAAACATGACTATGAAACATGTGATCTTGACAAGCAACAAGGTTGTTGAGTGACATGAACTGCTCCAAAGAACCTCCTCAATGTCTGTGTTATTTTGGAGATAACATGAGTGTTCACAAATCTGATACAAGCAATCACAGGAGGCTTTAGCTCATTCCACACGCGGCGTAGAAAGAATTGATGATCGTACTGATTTGGACGATGATAACAATAATGGGCACGATTAGGCGAAAAATCACAAGTATAATTAGGAGGATAAGGGTAGAGATAGGCACAAGCAACTTTCTTGAGAAGCATATTGGTAATTGGAATTTGAGGGGCAGATTTGCAGCTCACAATGTCTTTTCTCCATAGACATTTGCTTCTTTTGTTTGATGGAGATGAGGGCATTAGGTCACACAATGAAGTGTACATCACTAGCATTTTTGGACTCTTTGGTGAATCCATGGAAGCTACCTTTAACTTCCTTTCTTGTTCATGCACAACTTTATAATTTTTTCAAGAATTGTTCTTGATAGTATATTTTTTCAAGTGAAGTGAGGTTTTATAAATTTATTCTTGAAAAATAGAATCTTCATGGATAGAGAGTATCAAATGATTTGACTCTCAAAACTTATTTGAGATTGTAATTGAATTCAAATTTCTAAATTCACTCCTATGGTCTAAGAGAATCTTTTCATGGAAGGTTTGTTAGTTACTTATTCACATTTTAAAAACATATATTTGTGGATCATTATATTATTTTATGTTGACAAGAATGTAAATTTTCAGTATCTTGAATCCTACTAGTAGCCTAACAAGAATTGGTAAAATTATAATCAGATTGGGAATTTTAATTCTCTGAAAATTATTATGGTGAACCAAGTTGCTACTTGGTTTTCTTTAGGCCATGGGTTTGTGACAAATAAACCCAAAAAAGAATTATGATTTTGAAGCCCATTAGGCCATTATCAAATTCTTAGTTGTGAATAACTAAAAAGTGAGGGGCAAAAGTGTAATAACTTTCTTGTATTAACCATAGCCAGTCTTTGTTGCTTGGTTGGTTCACCATAGATAAAATTTTAGCTGATTTTTGTTTGTGTCAAGTTTCTTGCTGCTCCATCTCAAATTATGCTTTTTGGTAGATAGAGAATCTTTGGTTGGGCAAAAATGGCAACAACAGCTCTGCTGCTCCCATCTCTCTCTTCTGCTTCTTCTTCTTCTTCTTCTTCTTCATTGCTGAAGAATGGAAAATACAGAATCTGCAGCTTTGCTTCAAAACCCAGTTTCAGAGTGAGAGCTCTCAAACAGAAAGCTGAGGAACTGAAACCTCCTCCTTCTTCTTCTTCTGAAGCTGAGGATGTTGCAAAGAAGTATGGGCTTGAAGCTGCTCTTTGGAAGGTACCCATTTCCTCTCTTCTTCTCCTTTTGCTATTTCTCAATTTGGGTCTCTGAAATGTTGTGTCTTTTGCATGAATTTGAAGTAAAAATGGCATCTTGGAATTGAATTGATGGTAGTTCAACTTGTTGATGATTTATGGGGTTTCTTCTATTAGCTATTGTTTGGGTGCTGAGAAAATGAGAAATGATTGATAGGATAGAAAGAAATTGAATTTGTGGTTTTGTTTGGTAGAATGACAAATTGGGTCATCATATTCTAAGATAACCTACTGATTTTATTTGAAAGGATGACAAATGGGTCCTTGAGAATTGTGGAAATTGATTGCTCAAGATTTTCTAGTCATAGATGTTATTTAGGGATGAAAATGGAGTGATCAATTGTAAAATTACTTTGGTTGTATATTGTACCCTTTTCTTTAGGGTTTGGAAAGAAAATGGTGCCATGCAGTATTTTACAAAATAAAATAAAATAATATCATTGAATTGTAATAAATGACTTAACTGCTCTCATATGACTAGGGGATCGGGTGGTAGATTGGGTGCCACCTTAAGTACATCGGGAAAACATGTCATTTGAGTACATTACCAATCAACTCTAAAGAAAAAATGTTGTGCTATTTGCTAATGGATTCATGTAGCTGACCCTGACATTGTTTGGTAAATGACTTAGTTGTTGTTGGTCTTTGTAGATCTTTAGCTCGAAAGGAGATGAGGAAGGAGGAGATATGAAATCAAAGGGCGATCAAGCAAAGGAGTTGCTAGCCAAATATGGAGGAGCATACCTAGCTACATCCATCACTCTATCCTTGATCTCGTTCTCACTTTGTTATGCCCTAATTAACGCCGGAGTTGATGTCCAATCGTTGCTCCTTAAGGTGAATGTTGCATAATTCGGGCTAGTTTTACTCTCTTTTTTTCTTGGTAATTCAACTAAAATTGTCCATAAACGGTGAGGATTGCTCCAATTTAATCCATGAACTTTGTTTATACGAGAATGGTCTCTAAACTTGTCATGATTTTGATCAAAATGGGCCTTTTGGCTAGTCTTGAACAAGGTATCCAAATTTAGTTGAGACTGATGGTAGAGATCATTTTGGCGTAAACAGAGTTCAACAACTGAATTGGAGCGATCCTCACAGTTTAGGGACTATTTCGGTTAATTTGCATTGTTTCTTCGATCCTTTGTCGATAATATTAGTCTCTTTGGGATAAATAGTCATTGTTGTGTCATGTTTTTCAGGTAGGAATTGTGACAGATGCAAATGGGGAGAAAGTCGGGACATTTGCACTGGCGTATGCTGCGCACAAAGCTGCATCCCCAATAAGGTTCCCTCCAACAGTTGCTCTTACGCCCATTGTTGCCGGTTGGATTGGGAAGAAAGTTGATCAAGAAAAGTAAGTTGTGTAACTTATTTGAAGTCCCAAGCAATGTAGCATCATGTGTAATATATATTAGGGCTTATATATTTTTTGTCACTGTTGTAAGTATAGTCGCGGCTACATAAACACTTCAGGAAATGACTTCGCTATGTGTTGCACGAGCAATGGAAATTGTATTTCTGATCAATTACTTACATAACAGCTACACAATTACGAATGTACGTGTCATTCACATTTCCCTACTCGAAAACCTAAATCTCGGGTCAGGCTAGATCGTTACAATAAAAGCTAGGAATGTTGAGATATATACATGGATGGCCTGAAAATTTACAGCATAAGTCACATGGATAATGTATTTTCAGCTACATGAACTGTACAATCAACCAGCTATAGCCTACAGCTACATCTTCCCATGGTCTTCACTCTTCAGAGATAATTCAGTAAAGCAAAAGACTGCAAAACCTTATATCCAACCTTAGTGGATCACTGAGGTAGCGTTTGGATAAGTTTTTTTTATTAGGAATGAGAATCAAGAATCGAAAAGGATATGAAATTCTCAAGCTCGATGTTTGAGTTATAATTTTTTGGTCCATTCACATTATTGATTCCCATTCCAATTCAAAAATACTAGTTCAAACGCTACCTTAACAAAAGCCTGCACTTTTCCGTATTTCCTTCATTTCCCGGCAGATTTAACAGCAGAAAACACGCTTATGATGTATTGGATGGTGGAGTTTGGGGTTGCGGCGTCTCGACATTAGCCATGGTGAAATCTTCATTAAGTGTACCCAAATCATTCCATTCAACACCAGCTATTGGTTGATAGTTAAGGAACTTACTAATAATACTCAAGTTCGATAAAGAAACAAGATATAAAAAGCTGAGAAAATGGGCTAGGAAGGATACGTTCGGTCCTCCACATATCTGTGATGCTAACATCAACATCTGATAAGAGCCAATAGTCGGCATCACTCTGCAAAACAAATGGAAAACGTTCTAATGGATTTGCATGAATTAGCGAAAAAAGGAAGACTTTCAGCTTAATTAACTTTTTCACATCTGATTTGAAGTATGAAGACAATTATCTGAAGAAGAAAACCATTACTTACATCAACATCAGATGGGACAATCTTCATGATCCCACTAACAAAGTCCTGGGACGCACTAAGATCTGAGTAGATGCTATCAGCATCTTGTCCTTGCACCTCTACTTCCTTCCCTCTACTATCCTCTGCAACTATTGTTGTGGGGTTCTCGCAAAACCCTGGGTCAGATGGAACGCTCTGAGGCGCCTCACTACCATTAATATCTTCAAACTTTTCCTCAAATTGACTGGGAAAAGAGAAGAAGTGCAAGTTTTAGTGACAACCAAAAGAAAACGAATCATATGATAAAAACTTAAAATGATTTTCTAACAGATACAAGCAAGTAACAATACCTGACTAAGTAAACATCTATTGGACCCATTGTACTTCTGAGGACTACTCTATATCTCCTTTGGGAGTCATCAACAGCCTGGTATAGAAAGATAAAGAAAAGGTTGCATTAAGGAATGGCATGAACCAAAATTAGGTACTCCTGAATTTTATCTGGCTCTTAATTTACCTCATCCGGATCTGGAACTTCCAGTGTGGTGCCATGTGGAGCTTTAATTGCTATAAGAGTTTCATTCTGATTATAGAAAAGAAATACATATTTTATCCGTCAGATAAACGAAGAAACTTATACAAGGAAATCTGGAAATGTTCATGTAGCGACCACTAAAGCACCAAAACGAAGTGAAAATGATAACTTTGACAAAAGAAAGCCAATTAACCTCAAAGCATGGTAAGCCCTTGACGTCTTCTTCCGTGACAAAAAGCCACCTGAGATAGGCAATGAAAGATGGGTGTCAATAAGCACAATAAAATATGCAAGAGCAACTACTAATCTGCTAGAGAGAGACTTTACTTTTGGTTGTTTTCATTCTCACTTAGGTCCCTCAAACTTTCTTGCATTTCTCTGTAGTAAATTCAAGATATCAGCATGATTTGAAAAGCAACACACAGAAGAAAATAGAGGGAGGGTTGAGTGCAATGTACAAGAAATGCATCAGCAGCAGTAGAGCTGGCAATTTGGATTTCACCGTGTTTGGGTTGAAAATACCTAACCGGAATCCGACCTGCAAGAGGTGCAGGCCCATGCAGGTTTTATATAAAAAGTGGGTGGGTGAGTACAAGTTTGCCCAACCCAGAAATTAATCGGTTATATTTTATACAACTCAAACCCGAAAAATATGGGTCGGATTTTGTATGCCTGTGTGCACGGGTCAAAATTGCCAGCTCTAACCGCAACACAAGTAAATAACCTTATTTGTTCATCCAATCTGCGCTCCTCAAGGGTAAGGTTCTCAACTTCTTCCTGCAAAGAGAAAATTACCAGTAAGTCCAAATCCTATACCAGCAGGGAAAAAATGAAGAAAAGAATTGGACGTTATGTTTAAATTGATTTGCATTACTCTGCATATATAATCATCATACTAAATAGTTAGACGGACCCCAATGTAGATCCTATCTACACATCCAAGAGATGAAAAAAGAAACCATAGCAATGTGGCTCGTAATTCAAACTAACAAAACACATATCATCCAGAAAAAATCATAAATTATGTAGCTAAGATTGTGTACAAACATCTAAATATACACATCAATGTAAAAACACCAGTAATTTACTTGTGTACCTGTAAACTAGAAAAACTTTCCTGGATCTCCCCTGGCCTTGAGGCTTCCAATCCCCTAATCAATCAATTGATAGATACTCGGTTATTTCAGAGGTCAATGATTATGAAAGTTAGTTGAAGTCAATAAATAAATATTAAGAAACATGGTCATACTTCCACTGAATTCTGTTCTTTAGCTTCTTTTCTATGAGACCAATTCCTTCAAGGACATTTGTAATGTCATATATCCGCCTCTTTTGTACCTATGAGCGGAGAGAACATTCAAATACTGTAACTTTGTGCTACTGATGCATGATATAAATGGAAGTATGGAACAAAATGTCAAATATTACCTCCAAGGTGGTGGCAGCGTTATTTAGGTCAAGCATACCATCTTCTGCGTGTTTGATTAAATTGACGAACTTTTTTGTCAAGAGACCTGCATGAGAGCACAGGACAATACTACCACTCTTATTAAAGAACTTTATCTATACTATAAGCTGTATAAAGGGAGCTATGATTTAGTTACCTAAAGAGCTGTCATAACGACAAGAACCGGCTGGAGTGAGATTATTGTCAGATGGAGAACCTACAAAGTTAAAGCAAGTCTATAGTGAACCTTTATCTCTTTTTCCATTTGTATCAATATAGTTGAAGGAGAGGGAAGAGGGGGATATTAATTATTAAAAGTGGAAGAAAGTTTCTATTGAAACCTTCGAATATGATGGCTCAATGAACCAATGTTCGATTATAATATAATAAGAGGACGCGACTATAAGCTTAGATGGCAATACTCACCAACATTTGAAATGGGGGTTTGAGGTCCATATCGGCTACACTTTGTCAACCTGAAAGCTTTGTTTTTCTTGCCTCCTTTTCCTGATACAGGTGTCTGCAGGGATCTGTCAACTACATCAGTGTAGCCAGGAGCAAGAGTCCCGTTAGACTCGGCTTCATAATCTGCAGTCTCGTTCTTCCGCTTTAATGACTACCAACCACCATTCAAATTTTCCAACTCACGATTAGAACAAGTAAAATCAGACATAGAATTAGGAAGGCATCAAAGACTTCTTTCCAGGGAAATCATACCAAACATGCAGGTGGCTGGAAAATACATGGACACCATATGCATACTGTTAAAATGAAATGCATAAAAAGGTGATAGTGATTATAAAAATCAGGTTTCTGAACCATAAAATGTGTTATCTGTTAGCATGTGATTAGCTTAACACAATGGTAGCCAGATCCTAAGTAGACAATTCTTATGAGCACTATGATCAATACAAGTGAGGGCGGAGCAGATATCTGAACCTAGAATGATGGAAACCAATATGCTAAGGAGGCTAAAATCATGTTGACCCAGAGATCATCATAAGGCCAGCTTAAGCATGCACATCACTCCCTTTCAAAAGAAGTTACAGAGTTACAAATATGGATACAAAGGCCCTTGGTACTTGACAATTTCTCATGCATAAGAGAACAAGTGATACTTGTGAAGGCCGAGATAACGAGGAAACTACACTAATGGTAGAATGAAGGACTAGACCATTAAACTTGGGTTTCCTGAGATACATAGCCAAGTCCCACAATGACAATATTTGTGTGAATATGGCCACATAAAACTTCACTAGAGTAATCAATCAAGCAGTGTTCAGCTAGTGCCATATGGGACATAGGTGGAAATTATGTCAGCATGTTAAGAAAAATGGGGAGGTAGTTGCAGATTTGAACTTTTTTCGACTGTTGAAAGAAAAACGATAACAAACATAGTAGCACATTCTAGTGAAGAACATACATTTATAAATAGGTAAGTATACTAAGTCAGCATGAGCAAAGAAGAACTGCATAGAGTGACCCGCCGCAACAGTTATAGTTCTCTTGCAAGCTTAAACATTTTGCAGACTACAAGCACTAAGGACTGTACTTCTTTCCTGACCCTGTTGCTAACTTTCAACAATTGTGTCGCTGTAATTAACTGCGATATACAATGTTAAGTACTGTCTCTAACCCAATGTCCTCTACAAATTGCCTTGATCATGTTAAACACAATGAAGTGAACTACAATTCCAGCTACTGATGACTGACTGAACCCAATTACTAGCATTCTTGTAGCAAGTGAAGCTTACTAAGATTCAACAAAATCACATTTTTCAACAATCAAATCCAACCCATTTACCACACTAACCTAAAGGACCAAACTTTACCCAAAACACACAACAATACTACATTCTGATCACCAATTAAAGTATAATAGGCAAAATTAGAACAACCCAATTCAGTCTCCCGCCAATTTTTCACCCAATTACAAAACAACCCAATATAAGTAGATCTTTGTACAACTCACCCAAACACAGAGCCCACATAACCAAAAGGTCCAAAATCAGAGAGCCAAGAGCCGCAGAGAAACTCACCGGAGATTTGACAACAATACCCTCAGATACTCGATCAGCGACACGAGACGGATCGACACCAAAGCTGTGGTAATCTCCAGGAGGAACGAACGGCGGCTTCGTAGAGGAAAAGGGTAGCTTCCTCTTCAAGGTCTGCGACGGCGGCTGTACGGCCGTGGCCGTGGCCGTAGCTCGCGAACCTGACATCAAAAACAACGACCGAGAGAGAGAAAGCGAGGATCTTGAGAGTTTGAGGGAATTGGGAAATGGAGGTATGGGTTTGGGGAGGAATTGGAAGTTGAGATCTGGTGTTTGGGAAGAGAGAAAATGAAAAAAGCGGGAGAGAGAAAATGGAAGAAAACGAGGGAAAGAGGAAGGGTTCGGATATAGATGTGGAGGGAACAAAAGCTTATGTTAATATGATTTATGAACATAACGCCATAAATATTTATATTTATTTACTTTATTTTTTTTGGTAAATAATTAACCAATGAAAAATGGTACATAAAATTATTTTAATTATATAACTCAATAAAAAATTATCCATATTCATATAATTAGTCTATCTTAAGTCTTAACTATCAGAAATCTAACTTAGTGATCAAATAAATAGTTTTTCCTTTACAATGAAATTTATCAGTGAGACCTGATCTTGCATTTTCGACATTTTAACTTTTAAGGCAAGTAAAGGTATAGTAACTGCATTTTAAGGGTAATACACATACAATTATTAAGTATAAAAGTACTTTCCAAGTGTGTTAGAGTCGTGTTATAATATTTAGTCGCTTCGGATCAAGTCACGACAAACATGTTGAAATGCATCGTGTCTCACATGTCAGTCTTGTTGAGTGAAACTTTGTGTTAACTTAACCGTATAGGTAAATGTTTCATGTTTGGGTTCGTGTTAGCCCATGTAGCTATAACACACCAGTTCATGGGCTTCTAAGGCTCAAAACTTGTGGTCGAATTAGGCCTAAAGAAATAAATTGCTGATTCTCCCCAAATATTTATTTATACAAGTTCAGCTACAATATTTTAATTTTTACATACCAAAACTGTCCACAATGCACCAATTTATAGACAAGAATATCAAGCAAAAATGCAAATGTTGAAAAGAAAACATGTTTTCTCATCACAAATCCACACCAATACATGAATCCAACACAATATGAAACTGCAATTTATACAAGTGAAAATAGCACAAGTTCCTATAGCTACTTGAATAAATGGGACAGATCGGGATCGTCCATGTCCACATCCAACCACCTGTTCAAGCGCATGTACTCGATATAATGATCAGGGGGTGTTATTGCACGAGGTTCTGTTGGAGTAAAGCGTTGAATGCTTTCCAGATCCCGGGCAAGCCACCGGATGTAACTACGGTTCAAAGGAGGCACAATTTTCAAAAGAATCTCTCCCCTTTCTTCTATCCTCTCTTCTCTCACAGGTTTGTTTCCCATGGTCGAATGTAGCTAGCCACCTTCAACAAAACAGCGAGAAAGAAGCAGCTTCAGTGACGGACAAAAGATCCAAAATACTATCAACTTGCTATCTCAATACTATTTGCAGTACAAGACTAGTTTATATTGGTTGCATTACAACTGAAGTTTCACCATGCTACAAAAAGGTTTGGGACAATCTCAATGGAAAGTCTTACGTAGTGTCTGGATTAGAATTTTGATTCATGAATGGTAATCAAGAATTAGAATGGGAATGAGATTTCCGTCATTCATGTTTGGATTTGGACCTTTTTTGTTCATGAAAATGGCTTTGGATTCCCATTCCCATTCTCATTCCAATTTTTTGATCCAAAAGCTACCTTAAATAACAAACTACAAACTCCGATCTACCCAACACCAATCCAACCTTCACACAACCCTACCCAACACTTGGGAAGCATGCACCTCTTAACACAAATAAATTCAACATAATTATTTACCGATCTAAGATACGAGAAACAAAAACACCAAATTGTGATGATAAAGGCTCCTGAAGTAAATTAAAGCCACCATACAATACACGCTAACCATAATATATAATCCCTCCACACTCCCATAGTCCAGAGGTAAGTTCGCATTTACGGTAACAAACAGTTCGAAAAATGAAACTAGTGTCAATTCCCTGCTTGGCAGACAAGAAATCACATATGTTTCACAAGACAAAGAAGAAAAAACACTTTCTTCTTGCACATTCCAGAGGCAAAAACTACGACGATACTTTTCATAATCTACAATAGAGATGCATAACAAGATGGGAACAAGTGAACAACCATAGATTACTTATTAACAATACCAAACACGAGCGTACACAGCAACTATCATAATCACAAGCTTCAACAATTTGTAGGAGCAGGAGTAGCTTCATGTCAATTTCTAGAAAATAATAAGAGTTTCTATAGTTTTCGATAAGATCATTTAGTCTAGTTTTTGGTGATTTCTAGCATGTGCATTGCTCAATTCTCATCTGCTGTATATGAAGCCTAGAAATTAACATTACCAAAAACTCCATCTTTAATTCTCATAATCTTTGAAGCAGACACCCAAATCTTAGCATGTGCTGTGAACTGAGCTGACAGATAGCTCATGAACCCCATAAATTTTACAATTCATTGTGATAATAGAAAGCCATTGAGCTCGAATCAATCGAACAATCTTCCAAAATTCGAAAAATCAAACAATTTTCCGAAATTTGAAACAAGGTCCTTTCAAACCAAAAATCAAATTATAATTCTTCGCAATTCCACCAATAGAAATCTGAATTTTGGAGAAACAAAAAAAAAAAAAAAAAAAAAACTCACAGGCAGTGTCGCGATCGAAGCTCGAAGCAGAGACGAGTTTCTGGGTTTCTCAGACTTAAATTTGTGGCGGAAATAAATAACTGTACATATATATACACACTTATTTTTTATAACTGAAATTACTATAATACCCTCACATTTGAACCAGGACCCGGTGGCCTCACCGGTCCGGTCAGTACACAACCCGGTGACCCGGTCAAAACCGGTAACCGGGTTGACTATCCAGACCGGTTTTTGAGAATTTAGGTGTTTAGCCCATGTTTTAAATCCTCCTATGAACTAGCCCATAGATAGCCCAAGTTCAACAGTAACAATGAAAAACAAAATAGGCCCATTTCCAAGAAGAAATTAAAATAAAACAAATTAGAAACAACTATATACCAATACCAGTATACATACCTAAATATATATGTATATAATATTTAATTAAATATAGTGACCCGGCCGGCCGACCCGGTTGACCCGGCCGACGGCAACCCGGTGAGGTGAGCGGTTCGATGTCCGGTCCGGTTTTAAAACAGTGAGGAATTTTATAAAAATACGCATCGACGCCCTCTTCGGATTGCGAAGCCAAACCGCTACACCACCGATCTACCGACGCCGGCGACTGCCGGAGCTCAGAGCAACGGTAAGTTTCCGGAATTCATATCTCTTTCAGCAACGTTATATATATATATTATAAGATTTCTGTTCATATGTTTGGATACATCAGAAAATTATTGGTCTTTTGTTGATTTAACTGAATAATTTTCGGTTTGGGTTATGAGATTCGCATGAATCGATTTATTGAAGAATTCAGTAGGTTTTATGGAGGACAAATTTTGCATTGGTTTGTTTGATGTTTTGTGAGCTTGAATTTTTTTGGGGAGAAACCATCAATTAGGGTTTTATGTTAGGTAAAATTAAGCTTCTTTGTAGTGATAAGGTTAAATCTGATTTAGGTGATGTGTTTGAGACACTAGGGCACATTTTCTGTATTTGATTTAGGTGATTTAAATCTGATGAGGCGAGTTGAGTGAGAAGCTTTAAGCCTTTAACTTGTATGTGGAAGTTAATAAAGATTAAAGAGGATAGAGAAACTACTAAACAATACGAACTGTATCTTATTTGAACCAGAGAAGACCGCAATGTAGACTTGTTAGTGACCCAAATTTTGAATGTAAAGAGTGTGAAGTATTGAAACAGTCTCTCATCTTCTGCTGTAGTTAGAGGAACTTGATTTAATTAAATATTTTGTGGTCTGAAGTTTGACCTCTGTTTGGAAATCTGAACGGGTGTGTTTGGATATCCTTATGGATCAATTTATTGAAAATTTCATTTGGTTTTATTGAGGCTCTGGAAGATTATGTTTATATTGGTTGGTTTGGTGTTTTGTGAGCTTGATATATTTTGGGAGTGTGCAATTCTGGGGGAGAAGACATCAATTAGGTTTTTATGTAATGGGATATGCGTGTTTGTGTTTGAGTTAAGCTTCTACATTTTCTTTAATTGATTTATCTATAAGTTTGTGTAACTAGCCAACCCCGACATTGTTTGGGAATTGGCTTTGTTGATGTTGTAAGTTTGTGTAACTACTTGGCCAGACTGTCGTTTGATTGTCTAAAATCTAAATGCTAGAGAAATTTGCAAATTGGTTAGGCAAGTCAAGTGAGAAGCTTTAATGTGGAACTTGAAAGAGGGATAAAGAACCTACTGAATGATACTAGCTGTGTCTTAGTTAAACCAAAATCCAGAATTTGAACCTGTTCATGACACAAATAGATTGTAAAAGACAAGTTTGTTTCAAATTGAACCGAACGAGTGTGTGAAGTATTGAAATCGTCTTTTGTCTTCTGCTGCAGTAAGAGGAACTAGAAGAAGGTGGTGAAATGAAGAGGTATGGTTTGAACCTTAGGGTTCCACCATCCCAGCAGAAGAAGCAGCCAACAAGACCTCCTCTCCCTCCTCCTCCTCGGGGATTTCGTGACGAGGATGAAGATGATGTGGAGAGAGAGATTGCTCGCCAGGCTAGCAGGAACAGGGCTCTCAAGGAGGTGAGTGGGAATCCATAGGCTTGTGTCTTTCTTTTCTTCGCTTGTTTGAAATGTTCTTTTAATTGCACTCGGTTTTCATGTTTTTCTATTTCTTTTTTCTAGATTGAGGAGCAACATAAGAAAGCCTTGGAAGAGGATCCCTCGGTGTTTGATTATGATGGAGTTTATGATGAAATGAAGCAAAAAACCATTCTTCCTCGAGCACAAGATCGAGAAGAGAAAAAGGTATACATATTGTTTGGCTTGTAGAGTCTCTAATGATCTCTCTTATCTGGTTCATATTAAATTATGATTGTTTATTAAACTAACTGAAAAAATGACACTGTGATTGAAATGTGGAGCAGAAGGTCCACAATCGTCAAGTAATTTTAAAGTAATATTATGTAGTGTTGTCTTTCTTGTTGTGACGTGGTCTTGTGTTTCCACGACATGGAAAAACATATTGAGTGTAACTGATCAGTGTGTGGCTTTGCTGCTGCAGCCAAAATATATCCTCAATTTGATGAAAAAAGCAGAAGAGCGACAGCGAGAACATGAAATTATTTTTGAGAGAAAGCTTGTTAAAGAGAGAAGCAAAGAAGATCACCTCTATGCAGACAAGGACAAATTTGTCACAAGTTCTTACAAAAAGAAACTCGCAGAACAGGCCAAATGGATGGAGGAAGAACGGATTCGTCAACTTAAAGAGGAGAAAGACGATGTATGTGTTTTTCAAATTTTATGATGCTCAGTTTCTTTCTTATGCAGTTTATTGTACAATTTGTAATTGAGTGCAATCGCTAATATAGTTCAATGTTTAGGTTACCAAAAAGGGCGACATTAGCGACTTTTACTTCAATCTTGAAAAGAATGTTGCATTTGGTGGAGAGAAATCAAAGAGAGAGAAGCGGGCTGAGTTGATGAAGCCAGAAAAGCCGGCAGAGTCGGAGAGGTCAGAGAAAGATGAAGAAAAGGTAGCTGCTGGTACATCAGAGAAGGGTCCTTCACTGACAAACGCTGAGTCTGCAGAAGCAAATCCGGAGAAAGAGGGACGTGAAGGTGTAACTTCAACCCATTCTAAGAGACAATCTGATTCTGCAGAAGCAAATCCGGTTTCCAGTGCACCGGTAACAGAAAAAGGATTACCCGATCAACCATCCACTGATCAACCAAAGAGCGATCATCATAAAAGAACTCAAGATGCATTGGCTGCAGCAAAAGAGCGTTTTATGGCGCGCAAGAAGGCAAAGCAACAGTAAATACTCTCTCACTCTCTTTCTTATGTTTGTGCGAGATCTTCTTATATGTTATTGACTGTTATTTGATTGTAATGAACTGCTTCATTTAGCAAAATGAGGTTTGCATCCCCTACTTCTGCTAGTTAGGTCTTATGAGGAATTGATATTGAAATCTTGTGCAATAGAATAGCGGGTTAGGGATTGCCCGGCGGATTAGTACTAATTTATGTTGTCACATACTGTTGGAAAATCTCAGTCTTTATGCATGTAGAATTATCCAACATACTATGGTCCTTTTGCTCTGCCTGCTGTTGGTAACATGTAGAGCGGTCCATTTATGTGTGCGTGTCGTGTTTTTAGAAAGTTGACTGTGTTATATATGGACTAACACAAACACAACACGTTTTAACTGTAATATCCCGGGAATAGTATCGATCTGTTGTTGCATGTAGGTAATTATGAGAGCATGGCCATTTCATTATATATAGGGATCTGCGAAATTTGGGTCGGACCATAAGAATAGACCACATTGTGCCAATCGATCCAAATGTAATTCATATCAATTGGTTCAGTCCTATCTTTTCAAATATCATTAGATAGATCATGCAAACCATTCTAGTTAACTTCAATTATGATCATTTTAATATTTTCTTGAACTTTTTGTTATTGAATTAGGTCCAAACTGGTCTAGTTTTGAGTAATTTCATTCCAAGTTTGATTCATGACTGGTTTCTAGCCACATTGATTACAAGATAGATAAATGATCATACATTTATTATGCATGAAACTTTAAATTGGCATATGGCAATAACTAAGGCCAATTTAAAGTGGTAGATCAACAATTGACCAATTATTCACTTACAATAAAAGATGGAAACTAGCTTTGAATATTATGAAGAAAAATACAAAGAAAAAAAGGACCATACCATTACTGCCCATTATATAATGTGGATGTGACTTGTTCTACTCCAAGCCCTAACTGCCCAAAGTAACTCATTGCCATTACTACATATCTTATTATGCAATGCCAACTAGAAGTAGGTATAAAATACCCTAACCACCAACCTCCTTTTTCACATCATTACAAATCAAAAGAAAATTTGGTTTAAAATGAGTCATTGTTAAAATTTGTTTGATATGACGAAATGTTTCGACCTTACAAAAGTATCGAGATGACTATGATACGTGTTGTGATTGATTTGATTCAACGTCATGCAAATATGCAATACATGGTATGCTCACTCTTTCATCTTTGCTCACATCATGGCCACCAAGATATTTGATTATATAATGTGACTTACAAGTTTATATTTCAAAGGAATTGCAAATTCTATTATGTCACCAAATCATACTAAACAACAATAATAATAAAATAAATTCCAATCACCACCCTGGCCTGGCCCCACAAACAAACTGAAAACTAACCTTCCACCTAACAATACCACATGGAAATAATTATTGATTAAATTGCAAGCTTCTTCCAACTGAACTTTCCAAGAATTTTGATAATGAGCTAACATATGCATTTTTTTAATATTATAAACAAGAATAGTAAGGATTTTAATAAACAACAAGTTTATCTATAAAAGAGAAAAATCTTAGATATACGCTGAGAGAGAAGTATAAATAAACTCCTACAAAAGAAAGAAAAAAAAAATCGAAATATGGGAAAAAGAAAAAACTCAATAGAAGATATAGTTTCATTCCAAAGCATGCAAAAAAATTATATATGTGTATATATATTGTGTTGAAACGGGCATTGGGTGACAACTAATTCAGATTCGAGACAAAAATGATCGCAATATAGTTGATCATGCATGTATAATTTTGCATCGTTCATGTGACCGTGAATCGAATTTAAATTGATTAATGTAATCTCAAAAGCTACCAAATTTTCCCCGACGTGTTGCAGTGCAAACACTTGAAACTCAATCTTGATTGAGACTACACAAAACCAAGTTCATTGAAAAGTAATTTTGCTCCACTAATTAAAATTTATAGCCACATATATGATGACCAATAAAACTATAATTAAAAACATACAATTTCCTAAAATTAATATATAAAAATCACCAAACCTCACTCAACAGAGTCGTCACAGTCCCATACATCAACCACTGGAAACATCCACAGTGCAGGTCTGCACCACCTGATACTTCACCGCCGGGCCCACGGCGATCCCGGCGGTCTGCTTCCCGAACGAAATATACGCCGGACACGTGACGAACACGTGGTACCTCCCGGAGATCCACGTCCCCACCTTCCACCTAACCCTCCCCTTGACCTTCAAGCTCAGCAGCACCGTCCCGGCGTTCCGATCCTGCTGGAGCGAGGGCGTGAGGAGCGGGGAGACGGGGACGGCGTTGCCGTAGAGGAAGGGAGACCAGACGGAGGCGTCGTTGTGGCCCTGGTAGGTGGGGGGGAGGGCGGTGGCGAGCGTGAATTGCTGGTTGCGGTAGGAGGCGTAGACGTCGAGCTTCTCGTAGAGGACTCCGATGCGGTCGTTGGGGTTGCGGGAGGAGAGGGTGATCTGGAGGTTGGAGGAGAGGAGGTTGGGGAGGGAGAGGTTGAAGGCGTAGACGGTGACGTCTTGGAGGAGGAAACGGGGCTTTTGGGGCTGGAGGACGAGGAAGACGATGAGGACGACGAGTGCGAAGAGGAGGAGGAAGACGCCGACGAAGCTCAGGATCTGCCGCTGGAACCGTCGCTCGTCTTCGTCGTCGTGGTGCTCGCAGCTCTTCTCTGTCATTTTTGGCTCTGTTTCTGTTGAATTTGTGATAGAGAAAGGTATAGCAAAAATGAAGAGCTGAGCTTGTGTAGTGGTGTGTTATATATAGACTGTGAAAGTTTATAAATATTAAGAAGCAAGGTTTTCCATAAACATGTGTAATAATAACTCATATTTTTTTTTTATAACAATTGAGAGTAGGTGAGGATAGCTTTATTGTATGCTATAAATATGAAATAAATGTGCAGTGGCATTTATAAATTATCATGCAATTAAGCAAGACTACACTAGTGTCTAGTGAGATGGAATATCAAATTTAAATATTAATTAGTCATAAAATAAGGTTTATTGCTATAGTAGTTGGTAATTAGAGTGATAGCTAAGAAATGCAAATAATAAGTGGGTGGTTGTTACATATAACATTAACATACATGTATGTATGGCTCAATTATTCTCTTTCGCATGTGCCTATAAATAGAATACTTCTTAGATCCCCATTAAGCACCACACTCTCCTCACTAATAACATATTTCAATTCTAATTACTCGTTTCGATTCTTGGATTCATTAATATTTATGTATGTACGTGTCTACTCGTATAAAATGAAGTCACATTCGAAATGACGTAATATTTAAAGAAAATAATACGAACGTCAATTTATCCCTATCTTATATAAATAAAAAAAGATGTAATTTATTTATCGACTCGCCTCACTTGCGATACAAACGGCATACATTCAAAGATATATATTCATTTTGACCCGAAAATTGGATATACAACCCAAACCCATAAAATGCGAATCGAACTTCGTATTGTTGGATCCAAGTTACCAACTATAAAATACAATTACAAGGCACACGACATTCCACACACCATGATCTATTCTCGAATGTTGCTCAATATCTCAACTCACATTCTAAATAGATTTTCTTTCACCTAATCTCAAAATCATCTCATTTTCATATATTTGTGAAATCAAGAACTGAAGAAAAGATCAACTTCAGTAATAAATAAAAATCTATAACCAAGTCAATAGATCATGAATTTAATAAATATGTTTATATAAATCTTTATATCATTAGTAGGAGACAACCCACACAACACTCCAAATTCAGGGCATAATTACTTGAACGAATCAAGAAAGGGACTTAAAAATCAGGACTAAACTCAGCTCCTCACATGCGTAATTTATACGAGTCATCTTTTACACGATTAATTAGTATAATGAGTTACATTATACTTAAATGAATGAATCATAAGCGGTACAATCCGAACACGATCCAATTATTAAGTGGGTTGAATAAGTTGACACGAACCCGACTAAACTGAACTCAAATATGCTTAAACTCATGTCGTGTCACAAATCATGACATAAATTACCAGCCCTCATTTTTTCCCAACCCAAATCGACAAAAAAGCAGATTGGATTTCGAGTACTTACTGTTCGAGTCCAAATAGCAATTGCAGAATCTCTATTTAGAAACCAAAACTATTATTCACTAATAGTAGCTTATGCTCAAATCCAAAACCTACCCAACCCCACCACTTGGGATAGGACCACACACAACACTCTATGCAATAATACAACTCATCAAAGCAAAAAGCTACAAAGTTCAAACAAAACAACAATAACACAAGTCATATGTTGAGTCATGCATGCATATAGGTATAGCAATGTGTATTGCTTTCATGTATAGTTTGTCGACTCCATCAACGATACATATGAACAAGTGATTATCATATGGTACCAACTTCAATTAATCTGAAAAAGACTAAAGAACAACATGTGATTAGTACATACCTCCTCCATCGCCATCGTTAGCCTTGGAGTCACAATTCCGGTCCCACGTAAACAAACCCTTGTTGATGCTAGGGTTGAAAAAGCCGAGCAAGGTGGTTGCGAGTGGAGTGATTGGTGAATCCGAAAACGACCACCCACTTCTTCATTTCCAGCCTTAGCTTTGAAGTGAAACCTTGTAGGCCACACTAGGGCTTTTTCTTTTCCCACAATGAATTCAAGTCCTGTGTAAAGCAACAACACTTTCTAATTTACCAAACTTTGCATCAATATTATAAGATACACATGCACTGCATATCCATATCCTCATCAGCATCGTCATATCAGATATTCTCTTCATCAATCATTCCAAAAGGGGAGAAAAAAGATTTCACAAGTGCACAAGCTAAGCATATACCAACTAAAAGTGGAAGCCACTGAAAAAAGAATACCCGATCCCATCTACTGAGTTTCCTTCGGGTTCCTAGAAACAATAGCTATGTTTAAGTTGAATCGTGTAATGAGCATAAAAGGTTCAACCGGGATCTTCTGTGAACCTTGGTTTTGTATCTCATCTTAAGGCTTAAACTCAATATACTATTTTCATGAGGATAAATAGACTGAACACTGAAGTAAAAGGAAAAATGGAAAAGTAGAGGAATAAAGTAACATACAAAAGCAGTATCCATTGGAAAAGATGGGAATTTGTAGTTAGAAAATCCAAAGAACCGAACCTGACAATAACGCACCCAGAAGAATCTAATCTATACATGTTTCAATCAATACAGCAAGAAAGTATATGTTAGCCAAAACTTATTACATAAGAAAACAACTGAACGTTTCATGAAAAAACTGGAAAGTATTTATGCATCCATAAGAAATTCAGTCATGACTAGAAGTTTTGCCTTCAGGCCAAGCAATACCATAAGGTCTACCGAACCTTTTGAACCAAGGTGTAACTAGACATGGTTCACTTGGCCACCAACAGAGGCTTCCAATGATGATGGACTTGGAGCCTAAGTATTGATAAAGCCCAATACTACGATCTGTTGTGGAACACCCAATAATATTAGACAGGCGAGGCAAAAGCTCATTCCAGAGTCCAGACCAAAACGACTCTAACTAAGACATACACAGATAAAATAGCTAAGAGTTGGTTCATATATATATAGATTCACTCTTGCTTTAACAGAACTGAGGAAGCTCTGGTTATGAATCCCAGAGAGAGGTCTTACAACTTCCCAACTTCTACTCAGGCTCTTAACTCATTCCTGCACCAAGTCACATATGTAGCTTCTCTTGGATCAAAGATGCTGCCAAGATACCATTAATTATGCCTGAAATACTTTATCAAGACGACCAGCAAGATAATCAAAGGAAAAAGGCGCACTACAATGATGACAAACAATTAGAACATTTTACTCATAACCAAAATGATTGTCTTGCACTCTTGGTCTCTTGCTAATGAAAAATAGTGTACATACTAGTATAATATTATATAAAATAGTTGACAACGCAGATGAAAACATTGGCATTATGTAATAGTTGAGTGCACATATCATTCAAGGAATAAATCTACAAGTAACCACAATAACACCGTTTCTTTGGAACTTACAAGTTCCAAACTGCAATAGAAAATCTAAACACCGCAAGACACCTCTATTTCCAGCTAAAATCACTCAAAGCCATACGGAAATGAGGGTGCAGAGGTAGTGTTACTCCAGGATCACAGTAAATACTAAATACTGCAAAATAAGAGAACTGTACAGTTCAAGTTTAAATAGGAATCTAAACATTTCAGTGAAAAGAAAAATTATAATTTCATTATCACTCTAAGTTTGGAGAAAAATCCTCGAGTGAACAAATTGTAGTAAGAATTAAGAAAGGCCTGATAGATGACTTGATCACAGAGAACAAATAAATATAACAAGCTAACGAACTCTGTCTACTAAGCAGAGCTGACTTCCCCAGTCATAACAAGCCATAAAACTACTAATCCAAAGGTCTTACAGGAATTAAGAGCGATAAGAGTATAAAATTAAAGTTGGGTTTTCAACTATAAACATAAACTTTAAGTTGAGTTGGTATTATGGTTGACCAAAATGTCACAAGTTCAAGTCCAGCCACCGCCCTGTTATTAAAAATTTGTTAAAACTTCAGCACAAGGCAAGAAAAATAAATGTACATGGACCACATGCAAGGCAATAGTGAGCTTGCAGCCTTGCACATGAGGGAAGCATGTTAGAGTATAAAACAATCAACTTTCAAGTCAAGCTTTTAGTTGAGTTGGTTATTTCAGGCCAAAGCCACTCTAACCAAGGCATACTTTGATAAAATAGCCCAACGTTCATTGATAGATTCACACTCATTTTAGGAATCAGTTTCTGGTATTGAATCCTAGTATGAGCTGATAATTAGGCATTTTGGGTAGGATTTTTTGGATTGAAAATGCCTAACCCGAGCCCAATCCACAAGGGGTGCATGTCTCAAATTTTTAGTAAAAAATAAGTGGATTCCTTGTGTGACCTGAACCCACAAAAATGCAGGTCGGATTTTGGGTGCCCCTGTGATAATTGGATCCAAATTGCCAGCACTACCAAGTACCTATAAAGAGAGGTCTTACAACTTCCCAACTTCTACACATGCTCAAACATGTAGTTTCTTAGATCAAACAAGCTACCAAGATACCATTAATTAAGCCTAATATACTTTCTCAAGACAACCACAAGATAATCAATGGTGACCTAAGTTTGTATCTCTTAATTCTCCACCTTAGAACCAACCACTAATTGAGTTCATTAGACTTCCTTTGCATAGAACTGCAAGGAATTTCATTTTAACAAAACACTAACTCAAAGCCAAGGCACATCTGTCCAGCTTAAACTCACTCAAAGCCATACAGCAATGAGGTGCAGGGACAGTGTTAGTGCAAAATTACAGTAACTACTGCAGCTTCCTAGTAACCAATAGAACTACTGTTAGTGTTTAAATAGGAATCGAAACATTACAGAGAGGAGAAAATCTACAATTTCACTATCAGTATAAGTTTGGAGAGATGACTCGTTCATAGATTGTAGTAAGAGTCAAGGAAGGCCTGATTGATGACTCGTTCATAGAGGGAACAAATAAATACAAGCTATTGAACTCTATCTACAAAATAGAGTTGACTCTCCCAGTAATAACAAGCCTTAAAACTACTAATCCAAAGGTTTTAAGAATTAAGAGTGTGAGTACAAAATTAAAGTTGGACGCTCAACTATCAACTTAAGTTTTTAGTTAAGTTGGTCCTCTACATGGTATCAAAGTCTGGTTGACCTAAGAGGCCACAACTTTGGAGTTTGGAGTTCTAAATCCAACCTGTTATTAAAACTTTGTTAAAATTTCAACACAAGGCAAAAAGAAGACATGTGCATAGACTACATGCAAACAATAATGAGCTTGCACGTGAGAGGGATCCAGCTATCAACTTAAGCATTTAGTTGAGTTGGTCATCTACAAAGATAGAAAATCCGACACTAAGTTTCAAAGTACAACTATGGCAATATACAATTGATCCCCATACACATTACTTATGTTTCTAAACTATCATCCTTTCTCCTTCAGCCACAGACAAGGGAAAAGTGGATATGCAAACTACTAAAGGGATCAGAGGATGGGATACACAATACTATACTGGTCACCACAATAACTCAAAAATGGAACATTATCTGTTCAAGTTTGAACAGCATAATGCATATTTTCTGGGTCAAGCAAGGAGCTTGAAAATATCAATAATTTAATCTTAAAGAAGACCCCATTAATTAAAGGATTGTAACTTTCAGAATGCAATAAATTATTCATGATGTCAGAGTCAAAAGTTCACATTGAATGGAAAAAAAAAATACCTATATATCTAACAGACAAAAGCCTACTAAATTGGAACTAAGAAAACAAATCAATGACTAAAGAATGTGTACTTATTCTCTAAAATAGACCTCATAGTCACTTAACACTGTAGTTCCAGTAGCAAACCTTCATAGCACACAGCTGCTATGCTAATGAGAAAACAATAGTCACCAAAGATTTATTCAATTCACCAAGGAACTATACACAACTTTCTCTGTTTACATGTCCCATTAATCGAAAACAAATATCTGACCACTATCCATGAACATCAGCCCCCAATTAATTTGAACAATTTCCATATCATTCAACAAACACAGATAGCTGAATAGTGATTAATAATACCAATTAATCTTCACAGAACCTAAAACAATTTCAGCTCAGTTGATGAGAAAATAGAGAAGTGGTAGTAACCAAAGCTTTGTATTCGATTTCAGCAACATGATTTTCTCTGTTTATGTGTCCCATTTATGAAAAAAAAATGCCTGACTACTATCCATGAACATCAGCAGAAGTTGACTAGACCAATATACATATCAATCAAAATTGTAAATCAACCAACACAAATTGCTGAATAGTGAATGCTATACATTCAAGAAAATACACTACCAAGTAAACATCAGTTCATCACAGAACCTAAAGCAATGTACATCTCTTATCAATTCCATAGTACCAAAAACATATCCTCTTGGCTTTGAAACACCTTGAATGTTAAGCTATCAAAAATAATAAGCAAAAAAAATTACAATACCAGCAAAAACAAAAATACTCACAGTCCGTCAGTCACAGACCAACCCTGCACTCCTTAGCTCCACCGACCAGCTTCCCTGATCCACCATTCGACGAAATTCCAATCTGCACATCTTCGCACAAACCCCTAAGTATTCTTCTCCTCGGCCTCCAGCCATTGGCTCTGAACGCAACGTTAGCCATAATTCTGACGTTGAAAGGAACGACGCCGCTCGCCTTGTCCCGATTGACGTAGCCTAGCACCCAAGAGCCGACATAGGAACCGGCCGCGGAGAAGGAGGAGGTCACCGATGTCTGATTCCTCGTCCCCTGATCGAACGGCGGGATTCGAGTCTGAGACAGGAACTGCGTCCTGTAGTAAATGGAGGAGTCGATGCTGTCGTAGGACACGCTCATCTTCTTGTTAGGGTTAAGGACCTGAAACCCTAGCTGCCACGTTCCGGTGACCTGCTGGGAGGCGGAGATGGTGAAATTGGAGACCGAAGCGGACTCGACTCGGAACTCGGGGATGCGGGGGCGGAGGACGAGCCAGACGATGAAGACGATGGAGCCGAAGATGATGAAGAGGACGATCATGAAGATGAGGAAGCGGCGGAAGAAGGTGGCGCGTGGATTGGGCTGGGCGGAGGCGTAGTTGTTGTAAGGGTAATT
>JAYMTF010001316.1:0-24310 GCA_036897485.1 Pelargonium nanum | reverse complement strand
ACGAAAAAAATCATTTTTAAAGCGTATAAAAAATAATTGTAAACTAATATGAATATAAAATTATTCGATTCGATTCGAACTCATTTTTTAATTTATTTTTTATTTTTTGAGTTTTAGTCCACTTTATTTCAAACTCGAACACGAACGAAATAAATTTATTATAAGCTTATGTTATTATTTAAATTCATCATTGTTGGCACAAGAGAAAAAATAAATAAATTTGAATTAGATAGAGATATTTTTGGAATAAAAAGTATTTCTATATCCAATCCATCGTAATATAAGGGAGCCCTTGAATTATTTTATCATCATATATTTATCCCACATAATGAATTTCGAAATTCAATCCACTGTCAGTGCAATCAAATGCAACCTACTGTGATTAGCATATTTGTTTTGTATTCATTTGTCCCTAAATGCTCACTCTAGCGTAAAGTCCATTCCAAACGCAACCGCTTTTTAAAAAAAAAGACCATTTTTGTAAACAGAGAAGCTCGATCGATCCATCAAAGCGAAGCAATGGCGAAGGAAAGCTGCTCCGTCGTCTCTGAATTCATCGACTTCTTGAACGCCTCCCCTACTGCTTTCCACGCAGTTGGTGAATCCTTCAATCTCTTATTCTATTTATATTCCATTTCATCACCATCTTGCATCTATTGTCCCTTGTTTTCTTAGCTTCCAAAAATGTCCGTTTAGGGTTTTATTTTCGAATTGGGAAACTGGGTTCATGAAAGTGGTTGCTTTTAATCAAACATTGTGGTGTTTCAGAGGAGGCTAAGAAGCGATTGCGGAGCGTAGGATACGAGCAAGTCTATGAGAGGGACGATTGGAAATTGGAAGCTGGGAAGAAATATTTTTTCACCAGGAACTACTCTACTATTGTCGCTTTCGCCATCGGTAAAAAGTATAATTTTTGGTCTCTTTGTGTTACTGTTCACATGTGTTGGGTAGGTATTGAATCAGCTTCCATGTGGTTTATAATGGGAAGTTGAGCTTTTAGTGTTGGTAAAGTGTTTTTGTTTCATTTTCATAGCCAACATGAGATGCAAATATTTAGGGCCCGTTTAGTTGTAGTTTTCAGTTTTCTATTTTCGTTTTCATTTTTCTGTTCTCTATGGAAAACTTGTATAATTTAGAAAACCTGTTTAGTGGTAAAGTTTTCCATTTTTTTTATTTCGAGTCTAAATTAGAACGATATAAGGTAGAATTGATTTTAAATTGGTAAATAGAAACATTTATGCATAATTTATACTTCACAAGACATAAAAAAAAAAAGTAAAAAGGAGTAGTGGAAATTGAGTTTTCTATTTGGATAACAAAAAAAAGCTGTTTTTCATTTTCAAGCTATTTTGGAAAACTGGAAAACAGTTTTCCATTTTCCAATTTTCTGTTTTCCAAATGAAAAAATGAAAAAATGTGCAACTAAACAAGTTTTCCCGAAAACTGGAGAAATGCTCCATAACTAAACAGACCCTTAGTTCACTGGGATTGTGTATTGAGATTGAGATTACCAGTGGCTGATTTTGCGGATCTTTGCTCAGATATGTTGCAGGAAATGGGTTTCATATTGTTGGTGCTCATACCGACAGTCCTTGCCTGAAGCTCAAGCCAGTTTCCAAGGTAAAACCTTGATATTCTTGCTGGTTTTGAATGGATGAGTGCTACTGCTTGTGGAAAGGGATTATTGAAATTTTTGGGAATGAAAATGGACACTTAGGTAGCTAAAGCTGGGTATTTGGAGGTTGGTGTCCAAACATATGGAGGTGGTTTGTGGCATACATGGTTTGATCGTGACTTGACAGTTGCCGGACGGGTTATGATCAAAGAGCTGAAGGATGGTTCTGCTTCATACTCGCATCGTCTGGTTAGGATTGAAGAGCCTATTATGCGTATCCCAACCCTTGCGATTCACTTGGACAGGTTCTTTTTCTAGATCGAATTCATTGTTACTTGTTAAGTTCTCAACTAATAAAATAATTGTTTATTGTCGGGAAGTATGAGTTGATATTACCATTGGTGCCTTTTGATTTCGCGTTTTATCTACAGTCATGAATGCATATTATTTCCTATGATCTCAATGTGAACATGGCTTAAAGTAACTCATATATTTGCTATCTCTGCTTCATAGGGGTGTTAATGATGGATTTAAAGTGAACACACAGAGTCATCTTGTACCTGTCTTGGCTACATCAGTTAAGGTGAATTTTCTAATACACATGTTACAATGTGGGAGTCTTTGTTTATATTAATGTGAACAGAGATTGAGTTTCCCCTTTTATACTTCAAGTAAAAAATATTGAGCGAATCAGCAAGTTGCATGTGTTCTAGAATCTTGCATTCAGTGGCGTAATTTCTTTTATTTTCTTTTTTTTTGTTCCTTATATGAAAACATGGGCTGGAAGCTATTTAGATCTGGGCAATGAAGCTGTAAGATATGGTGTTTTTAAGTTTAATTCCAAGTATGTATCTCATTATGTTATCTTAAGAGTCGTTATGGGGCATTTAAAGTTTTTTTTTTCTTTTCATTTTTAGTGTTAAATTAAGGATCTTAGGTTGGTATTTGTAAAGTTTAGATGGCATGATGGCCGTATCAATCGCGAAACATTCAAATTCTTGAGTATTAACGCACCAAAAAAAAAACTTTGAACCAGAGAGAGTATAATGAAGTTCCGCCTTGTATTAAACAATGCTGAACTTTTCAATTTCTCTGTGATCCTCTCTTGATTTCTCCAGGAACTGGCCATTCTGTATTCTGCTAGACTAGGAGGCAAAATTGAAATTTGAACAGCCTTGAAGTTTCTTCAATAAGCTAAAGTGCCAAGAGGCAAAACAACCTATTGATCCTGACTGCCTTTAACCTTAAGTTTGGTGACTATAGTTTACTCTTGCTTGTGTAATGAGTGGTTGTCAAACATTGTCGTGGCAATTGTATAAGTTCCCATTTAGCTGAACAATCTGTAAGAGAAAATTATGCTGTTGCTTGTCTTAGCCTTCAATGGCTCCTAATTGAAATCTTGTTCAATCATTTTGGAACTCATAGGTTCCCTTCATCACATTTTCTGCTCACCAATTTTGACATCTGCTTGACAAAGTTTGCTAAGAAAGCTAGTAGGGTGTGAACTTCTCATCTGAGCAATTTTTTTTTTGTGTTTTTTCTTATTAATGTTAAGATTCTTGAAAGAAAAAGGAGGGTAGGGGTAGAATTTCAAACATAAATGTATAATTCTGATGTGGTCTTTATAAATTTGAACATGAAAGGTACTTATGTTTTTATATTCGGTTCAAAGTGCATATATTCTTAGGCATCCACTGAACACAGTCTTAAGTGCAAAGTGGAACTGTACTGCTGTAGAATCTTATGTAAAGATAGCTTATTTGTGGAAATTAATGGTTTTGTCTTCATATTAATTCGTTTGTTTGTCTTTTTTTTTTATGATGAACTACTTTCAGGCTGAACTGAATAAAGTGGTTACCGATAATGGTTCAGTTGAAAGTGGGGCTCAAACTGATGGAAATAAATCTAACTCAAAGCATCATACTCTTCTCCTTCAGGTTAATAATTTATGACTTGAGAACACCATTGACGCCTTATATATTAATTTTTGTTTGGTTCTTCCTTATTGTAACATGTAATTTTTACATTAATGGGTACACCCTCATCATGATGATCGTTTCTTTGTCTTTCTTCTAGCTGCTATCCGATAAGCTTGGTTGTCAACCAGATGATATATGTGATTTTGAATTGCAAGCGTGTGATACTCAACCAAGTATAGTTGCTGGTGTTATGAAGGAATTTGTTTTCTCAGGAAGGCTAGATAATCTCTGCATGTCCTTTTGCTCTCTAAAGGTATAGTGTTATACAAGAGTAATAGAGTATTGTGTGGTCTACTTGTTTCTCTTGTCAAAGGTGTAGTTTTGGAAGTTAAGGCTGAAAACAACTTATTTTGTTAAAGGCCTTGTTGATTATGAAGACTAGTAAATGATAATTCAAGTATAACTGATCTAACTGTTATATTTTATCCTCATGCTTATTTATCTATTTTTATATTTTCCTTATGTTCTTGTAGACATTGGAATTGTCTTGATTTTCATTTTGTTAATTCATTCTTTGGTTACTGAAGTTAGTTTAATTGCATGGTCAGATTATGTCATGCTGCATTTCCTTCTTAGGACAGCAAGGCCTGGCCTTTCTTGAAAATGATAAAGAAAAAACTATAAATAAAGTATTGTAATGGTTTGGTTGTATCTTCTTTCATCGTTGCAAGTGACATTTTAATTAATCTATAATATATGATTTGTTATAAGTTAGATATATGTCATTTGAACCTGGGTCTGACAATTGTCAAAAAGTATATGCATAGTTTTTCTCTTGGGGTACTTGCCGATGAACTATGGGGCTTGTACTCGTAGAATCACTTGCCGCTACTCATAAGTTTGAGTTATCTGTGTAGAAGATGAAAACTGAGACTCTTTTTAGTGATTTCATACTTTCAATTCAAAGTTGTTGATGATTTTGTTTGGTACTATATGATTTGAACTTCAGGCATTGGTAGATGCTACATCTTCTGGAAGCAGCCTTGAGAATGAGACTGGTGTTAGAATGGTGGCCTTGTTTGATCATGAGGAGGTTGGATCTAATTCGGCACAAGGAGCTGGGTCCCCTGCCATGTTAGATGCTCTATCAAGAATCACAAATTCCTTCAGCTCAGATTCTAAGGTGATAACTGCTCCATGTCCATCATAAGTTGATGGAATTTGTTTCAGAAAGTTAGCGTCCCCTTCATCCTTTAATTACTTCTTTCCCATTTGAAAAATAAAAAGGAAAAAAAAAAACTAATTTTTCATTTAGTCGATATTCTCTGCGTATTAATATGGATGGCTTTGTTTTTACGTGTCATTGTCCAATTCTTTGCTATTAGTGCCATAGAACTTGAATGTTTCCAGACAAATTTGATGTTTGTTGGCCAGTTAGGATTTTTGTTCCTGTTAAGAAATGAAATTTTGAAGAGTGTCATTATCAACTTCAGTTCATATTCTCTATTCATTGTGCTTTCGTCACTTTGGTGATCTAATTTTTGTTGTTTGGGTTGATTTGCTTGTAGATGCTTCAGAAAGCGATCCAGAGGAGTTTCCTTGTATCTGCGGACATGGCGCATGCCCTACACCCTAATTATACGGTATGTTGTCTCATGTACCCATGATTAATGATGGTTCAGGACTTCATTTAATTGCACTGTGGTGATATGGCGTTCCTTATCAGGACAAACACGAAGAAAATCATCAGCCCAAGTTGCATGGGGGTCTTGTCATCAAACACAATGCCAATCAACGCTATGCTACGAATGCAGTCACTTCTTTTGTATTTAAGGAGATTGCTGCAAAGCACAACCTTCCTTTCCAGGTAAGTTGTGTCCCACGCTATGTGGTAGCTCATATATACACATATTTATTTGTTTGTACAGACCTTTGGAACTATCCTTCAAAGTAAAACAGAAAAATGCGGAATCCAATGGCTAATGGCGTCTTAGTGCATCCTTGCTACGAGTTGTGTGCATATATTTAGTTATTTATGAGGGAGTGCTTTTTTTTATGCAGGATTTTGTGGTTCGCAATGACATGCCTTGTGGTTCCACCATAGGACCAATTCTAGCAAGTGGTGTGGGGATTCGCACTGTTGACATTGGAGCCCCTCAACTGTCTATGCACAGCATCAGAGAAATGTGTGCCGTTGATGATGTCCAGTACTCGTACCAGCATTTCAAGGCCTTTTTTGAAGAGTTCACTCTTCTTGATGCTAAGATTACTGTGGATGTTTGATAGATACTATTAAAGCAGCGAACGTCATGTTCCTAACCTAGTGCTGCAGACACGGTATTATGTACACATGCTTGTTCTCTCTCTGTTGGTTGCTATATGTTCCTGCAACTTGGTTATTTAGCATAGTTTGCTTTGCTTGGTGCATGATAATAAAATTTGCATCTCGGGTTAGACGTGGAATGCTTAACTAAACAATGGTTGGGTAAATTTGGTTAAGACCTGCTAGGCTGATCGGTTATTTTTAAAACCATTTTCACCATGTGTATATCGGTATCTTTGCTATGCCTGTCAATTCAAATGCAATGCCGAGGTCTTAACTTCAGATCCCTTGTACAACTTCAGAGTCACAGACCCGGTTGTGTTCCCCGTTATCTTTTCCATGAACGAATTTGTTGCTTCCCTTAATGGGTCAAACCATCTTCCTGCTTAAACAAACTCCTCATACTTGAGCGCCAGCCTAACCTTCTCTTGCATTGTCTCCCAATCTAGAGTCAAAGACTCAAGCTTGCGAATAGCTGCAAACAGGATGGTCCCGCCAGGAGTTTCGTATACTCCTCGGCTCTTCATACCGACAAGTCAGATTTTCCACCATGTCAATCCGACCTATACCATGAGCAACAGCATCGGCTCAGAAAATTATTGTTGTGATGAATACCTGATCATTTCCCTTTCCTGTGCATCCATGAGCAACAGCATCAGCTCCAACCTCTTTGGCAACATCGACCATGGCCTATTATTACATAAATAATCACATCAGTAACAAGTTAAAATCGCCTCTCCGAGACAATATATTATAAAATAACAGGAAAACATTGTACTCGAGCATCTTCACATACACAAGTCCTCCAATAAAAACTAAAATACAGTTTAAAACGGAAAAACATAAAAAACAAAATCAATCAATTCATAGTAAACATGTTTTCACAAAGTAGTCAATAATAAAGACAAAAATGGTAATACAAACGAAAGATGGTAATACAATGTTTGCAAATGGTCGAAAGAGATGAGTCATTGTGATGATGAAATCACAAAATAACAAGACTAATCAAACATACTTTAGTTTTAAGTTGTTACTTTATCCTACGTGACATCTCTTAACACGAGGGAGTAATGTTACCAAACAATCTCTTATTGTGCAAGTGTGCAACTAAGTTCAGGGGCAAATGTGAAGGAAACTTGAAATACTAGAACCACTTACTAAAAACATCTCGTAGGCAAGGACTAAAAAAGAACATCATATTTATCGCGCGTATAAATATAATTTCAGTTGCATAAACCCTAAACCCTAGGTCTCTTTCTCTCTCGCCGATTGAGAAAAGAGACGATTTTTCTGTTACAGTCGTTTAGGTCGGCACATTCACTAGCGTCACTGCGTTTCTGTTTATTCAATGGCTACGTATCTTCTGCATGAGGCGGCTTCTGGCTATGCCCTGTTTCTAGCTAACGGCCTCGATGAAATCGGCCAAAACACGGAGGCCGTCCGGAGCTCGGTCTCCGACTTGAATCGCTTCGGCAAAGTGGTGCAGCTGGTCGCCTTTCAGCCCTACACCGACGCGGAAGGTGCTCTGAAACAGGTTAACTCAGTGTCCGAAGGTAATGACTCGTACTCTGTTCCATCTCTGTCTCTGAATTTGTGCTTGCCATTGACATTTTTTATTTCTGTGTTGTTCTGTGTAGTTCTGGCAATTTGTTTTTTTTTTTGTTGTTGTTGTTGCTGTTGTAGTCTGTATCTGTTTGGTGAAAGATTAAAAATGAACTTTATTTTAACATAATATTTGTTTAGGGGTTTACTTGGTTCATTGTTTGGTTCTTATGTTAGATTTGTGTGGATGTTCTTCTAGAGATTCGGATAAGGAGTTTATATCTTTCATTTGATTGATTGCAGGGGAAATGAGTGATGAATTGAGGAGTTTTTTGGAACTTAATTTACCAAAAGTTGGCAAGAAAAAGTTCAGTTTAGGGGTAGAGGATCATAAGATTGGGTCACATATCACGGAAGAGACTAAAATTCCCTGCAAAGTTGATGATTTTACCCGGGAGCTTCTTCGTGGTGTGCGTCAGCACATTGATAAATTTATTAAGGATCTGAAGGTTTGCATTTTTTGTCCACTTCCTCTGTTCTTCATTGCAATATGAAGATGTGAAGGTGTTCTGATCATATTGTTTGTTTTCAACATCATAGCCAGGTGACTTGGAGAAAGCTCAGCTTGGTCTGGCCCACAGCTACAGCAGGGCAAAGGTCAAATTCAATGTTAACCGAGTTGATAATATGGTTATTCAAGCAATTTTTCTTCTCGATACCCTGGATAAAGATATCAATTCCTTCTCCATGCGAGTCAGGTTTGTCATTGAGGTTCATGCCTTTCAAATTACTTTGTAGTTAATGACTCTTGTCGTTGACGATGGTACTTCTCCACAGGGAATGGTATGGTTGGCATTTCCCTGAACTAGTGAAGATTGTTAATGACAACTATCTCTATGCAAGAGTTTCCAAGTTCATTGAGAACAGAGCAGAATTGGCTGAAGATAAACTCTCTGACTTAACTGACATACTAGGTGACGAGGACAAGGCAAAAGAAATTATAGAAGCTGCCAAAGCATCTATGGGTAAAACTCGTGTTTATGCTGTGTATTAAACCATGTCTTTTTTTATTTATGCACGGTTATTTTGTGCAGGGCAGGAATTGTCTCCAATCGACTTAATTAATGTCCAGCAATTTGCACAGAGGGTGATGGACCTCTCAGAGTATAGGAGGAAACTTTATGATTATTTGGTCACTAAAATGAACGACATTGCTCCCAATTTGGCATCCTTGATTGGTGAGGTTGTCGGGGCCCGGTTAATTTCTCATGCTGGTAGTCTTACAAATCTGGCTAAGTGCCCATCTTCTACCCTTCAGATCCTTGGTGCTGAGAAGGCCCTCTTTAGGTATTTTGGTTATTACCTGTCACTTGCTTGATTTGGTTAATTTATTACAGTATTAATAAGCTGGACTATTTTACTTACTGTTTTGTTGGTAAAAGATACTTTTTTTCGAAATGGAGTGCTTAAGCTTTACTCCCTTAGAGCTTACTTCCAGTACTTGCTTTGCTTATGTTTTGGGGTCACAGATTTCTATTACGTTTCTATTGCCAAAATGTCATCATCATTTAGAATTTCTCAGTGTTAGTTTTAAGTTTCCATTTTATTCGCTGTTATCATTTTCAGGGCCTTGAAAACCAAAGGAAACACACCCAAATATGGTCTGATTTTCCATTCGTCATTTATTGGCCGTGCATCTGCTCGGAATAAAGGGAGAATGGCTCGTTATCTTGCTAACAAGTGCTCAATTGCATCACGTATTGATTGCTTTTCTGGTTAGTTTTGTAACCTTTTGATACAGTTTTTTTACTGTCATCTTTGTATTCTGCACAATATATGCTGTTCTTTGATGTAATATTTTGGGATAATTTTGTAATGCAGAAATTGGCAGTACTGTTTTCGGGGAGAAACTTCGCGAACAAGTTGAAGAGCGCCTTGACTTCTATGACAAAGGAGTTGCACCCCGTAAGAATATTGATGTGATGAAAGCTGCAATTGAAAGTGCAGAAAACAAAGGTGTGTTAGGCAATGGCTACATTACTTGTTTTTAACTGCTGAAGTTAACAATTTGGGGTTGTTAGCATTTAGTTAAATAGACACGTAAATGATATTGTAGGTAGAATTTGAGTGTGATATAGCATTGGGACATAACTTTCATACAAAACGGCATAAGATCAGCAGCTTCCCTCAAATTCTTTCTCATTACTTGCATGAAGGGAATTAGATTGTAGAAATTTCCAGTACTTGATTTGAATATACCGCCCAAGTTTCATTCTATCACAAGTTTATATGGTGTATTTGCTTTTGCAGATGAGATGGAGACAGAAACACCTACCGCTTCAGTGAAGAAGAGTAAGAAGAAGAAATCAAAAGCTGAGGAAGAAGACACCGAGGCCATGAATGGAGATGCCTCCGAGAATGCGAAATCAGAGAAGAAGAAGAAAAAGGAAAAGAGAAAATTGGACGAGGAGATGGAAGACGCCGCAGCTGTTGATAATTCGGATGCTGTTGCTGCTGAGCAAGATGGAACCGCCAAGAAGAAGAAGAAAAAGAGCAAAGGAGAGGATGTGCAGGCTGAGGCTATCAGTGAAAAGAAAAAGAAGAAGAAGAAGTCAGAAGAGTGAAAGGATGATGACTGAATTTTTGTCCATGTTGCTATTTGGCCTTTTATGTTTCAGGTGGATGTAATGTCTGGCCTTTTCTGCATTTATTTACTTTATGATGTCCAACAGTTTTGTATCAAACTTAGCTATATAAAAACTTTGCCCCATTATTTGAAACCCTTTTGCCTCATTTCAATTTGTTTTTGCTATTTCCTTGGCATCCCATCAATTTTTATGTTTTCGTGTATCATAATTTAAAAATATATTAAAATTGAATCACATAATTATGATAGTGAAAATGATAGTATTTGTTGAACAAAAACTATTGAGTTACGTTAAACTTGACTCCAATTCAAAAGTTTAACCTGATAGGTGGATGACTCAACGTCAAATCCCGACATACTTCACATTCTTTTTCCAATGTGAGATACATTAACACTTCCTCTCACGTGCAGACCGGATGATACAATGAATCATGCACATGGACCAAGAAGGGAGACAATAAAGACGGACCACTAGACCCAAACCAAACGAACCAACCTGACTCTGATACCATGTTATGAAACCAACTTAACTAAAAACTCAAACTAACAGTTGAATGCTAAATATTAGTTTTATACTCTAATACGCCTCCTCACGTGCAAACTCATTTTTGATTTGCACGTGGCCCATGCACATGTCCACTTCTTGCCTTATGTTGGAATTTAATATGAGTGCGCGGTATGACTCGAACTCGGGACCTTTAGTTACGAATGCTCTGATACCATGTTAGACTACTGCAACTCCAACAGCCAAACAACGTTTTAAGCTAAATGAACGTTTATAAATTTTAGACAAGTAAGCGACCCAAACAAGCCCTTAAAATTCGGACGGAGTGACCGAACACGTTTTAAAGGTTGGTGGGTAGGTGGGTAGGCTGCCCAGAGTCAAGGGATAGAAATGGTATTTCACACCAAGCAGTATTGTATTGTATCCACCTAACCTGCTTGAATTCGAAGGCATTGGAAAGTCCGAACGTAAGTGGTTAAGAATCTACCAATTTTTGTGAGCGTCTCTCTCTGTTTCGCAGTGGATAGCGAAAAGCCCTAGCGAAATGGCCACCGCAGCGAATCTCGAAGACGTGCCTTCCACAGATCTCATGACGGAGCTCCTCCGTCGCCTCAAGTGCTCCTCCAAGCCCGACAAGCGCCTCATTCTCATTGGTAAAACCTCTCGTTGCACTCATCATTTCTATATTTTTTGACCTCTTGCATTGTTCTTATACGTTTCTCGCTTAGATTTCTCGTTTGTTTTTGGTGTATTGACAATAATTATGAGCTCAGATCCGGTTATTTGAAGTGTTCTACTTGTAAATTTGGATTCTGTTTTCTACGAGAGAATTTTTTTGTTTGCTTTGTTATGGCCGTTTATAAATTTGAGTGGGAGTGAGGGTTTGGAAGTTGACTTAGGTATTAGGTTTGGAATTTAGTTAGTGAAAATGAGAAAGGAGCTAATGAGGAAGTGAAATTGACAACGGACAATTTTCAGCTTTCCTGATCTTTTTTTCTTCTTCATGAATATGGAAGATTGGAAACTGTGTTTAGTGGTGCAGTTTTTCTGGAGTAGAAAACATATGTGCAATTTTTTCAAATTTTCTTATTTTTTTCATGGAAAGCAGGAAGAAGAACAAAAACTAGAGAAAAATGTAAAGGAAAGTAGCTGTGCACAACTAGAGTTACTAGACATGGGCTTCAGATCTGAAGTTGACTTTCCATATATTATTTTGTTTAGGCGATTGATTTTTGCAGTTGATAGGACTTTGCCTTTAAACTTCATAGCTTATACTTTTACTCCTGAATTGTGGCCTCATGGAATAACTATGTAGGTTCTCATCCCCATAACTTTGGTGGCAATTGTTAATGCAGAAACAGCTTAGCTTGTAATTTGTGTGACCTTGTTTTACTCCTAAGAACATTATAAAAGTTGAATTCACCAGTTGAATTGGTACATTGCTGAACTCCTAATTTTCTGTTGCAATTCCCATTTCTATAGCAAGTGTATATCTTCTTCATTTAGGCGTTTTAGTGTGTTTGAACTTTGAAGTGGATGTTTATCTACAAGTTAAGCTGGACAAATGTCAGGCCCGGATGCACCTCTATTTGATGTTTGTTGGAACTTGATATAATGACTGTCTTGATGTTGATATATTGAACTTTATTAGATGAGACAATGTATATTACAGTGTTGTAGTTGTCACTTAGTTAGCTTATTCACTATTTCAGATGTTAGCATTGATTGCTGCTAATGTTTTTGTGGGAATGAGAATATTTACTCTGTTGATTCATCTGTATCAACTTGCTGTGTAGAGTCATTCTTGTACAGAACAAATTTATCTTTTAATAGATTCTGTTGGAGCTTAACATTAATGTACATCATACTCTTGTCAGAATATGGCTTATACATACAAATATACAATTTATTCAAAACTAAAATTTTGTAGCACATGAGTAGCAGGTGCCTACATGGCTGAAAGAAGTCACCTGTATTTATTTTTTACTGTTTGAATGAGAAAAAAGTTGCAGAGTTCTTTCATTTAAAGATTTTTTTTTTGTTTTGTAAAAAAAAAAACTGTTTTGAGTTTGGCTTTTCTTTGTGACTAATTATAACTTTGGACAGCATGCTGAATGTGCCAGTTGGTGTCTCATGTATGGCTTCATTTTTATAACCACGAAGGATTGTGTGGTGCAGGTCCACCTGGATCAGGAAAGGGTACCCAATCACCAATCATCAAGGATGAGTACTGCTTGTGCCACTTAGCCACTGGTGATATGTTAAGAGCTGCTGTTTCTGCCAAAACTCCTCTTGGTGTTAAGGCTAAGGAGGCCATGGAGAAGGTTAGCTTTTACTGTATATTTTTTCTCTGTAAAGCATATATCCTTTTTGGTTTCCAGTGTAGATTCTGATAGTTTGCTAAATTACATTTCAGGGTGAACTTGTTTCTGATGACTTGGTTGTTGGCATTATAGATGAAGCAATGAAGAAACCTTCATGTCAGAAAGGTTTCATTCTTGATGGATTTCCAAGGACTGTGGTCCAAGCTCAAAAGGTATTACACAATATAGGATCTGTGTATTTGTTTTGACCTTCAAACTTTTGATTTCAAACTGGACGTCTTGGTGCTCACCTTCCCCTATTTATGCAGCTTGATGAGATGCTGGAAAAGAAGGGAGCTAAAGTTGATAAGGTGCTCAACTTTGCAATTGATGATGCAATCTTGGAGGAAAGAATTACTGGTCGCTGGATCCATCCTAGTAGTGGTAGATCTTACCACACAAAATTTGCTCCTCCTAAGGTTCCTGGCGTTGATGATGTAAGCGATAAATAATTTTTTATTTATGAATTATTTAATAGCTGTAATGATGCATTAATGAGTGTCTATCATCACTGGCATGCAAGTATTTATGGTACTAGATCGCATACATGCAGCATATAGGTAGTTAATGTTATGAGAGATAGGACATTTTTCTTATTTAATAGATGCACCTATGACAGGGAAATGCTGATCTCAGTCTTCATAGTAGATTAGCAATCCTCTTAGTCTGATGTCTCTTATCTATCTGAGAATTAGATGAACTGTGCTAATAAAATGTGCTTTCCTTGGTTGTATTTTCTTAAAGATCACCGGGGAGCCTTTAATTCAGCGGAAAGATGATACTGCAGCTGTTCTTAAATCAAGACTGGAAGCTTTCCACAAGCAAACTGAACCGGTATGCTTTCTTCCTGCTTTCATTTGCTTTGACATGAATCTTGAATTTCTGATGAAAAGAAAAATGAACTATTACCTCTGTGTATGTTCATGATATAAGTCGTTTGAGGGGTGGTAGTCGTGTGGTACTCTGAGTTTCATTTTGGTGTGAAGTTATTTCGACTATTAATTTCTCAAGGAGGACAAAAGAATTTCTTGTCAGATAAGTCTTAACTTTGTTTTGTATGTAGAACTCATCTATGTTATCTCTAAGGCTGTATTTGGATAAAACTTAGATGGAATATGAATAAAACTCGTTCCCATTGTCATTCTCATTCTCACTAATGTTTTTTGGATCAATTGAAGTGTGAGAGTGAGAATCATTCTCATTCCAAAACTCGTTCCCATTGTCATTCTCACTAATGTTTTTTGGATCAATTGAAGTGTGAGAGTGAGAATCATTCTCATTCCAATTGCTGTTATTTGGTTAACAAAAGTATAAAAAATGTTAGAAAATGAAATCGATCAAATTATTCCAATTTTAAAAATACCTAAATAATTTTGCAATTTTTTTTACTTGTCATTTGTTAAGGAAAATATAAAAATCAATAATTTGGTATTCAAATATCTAGATTTGCTCATGAGTGCGCATTATTTTGTGAAATGGATGCCGTTATTGTATTCCTATTGACAATTTACAAAATATCACTCCAATTGGACATTCAATAATTTTTTTTTTTGGGGATAGGGGATGGGGATGGGATGAAGAAATGGGGGAAGGGTAGGGAAGGAAATGGGGATGGGATGGGATGGGAATGGGAAAATCCAAACACCATCTAGGGGAATCCCGATTCCCAGTCCCAAACCTCAATTAGAATCCTCTCATTATATTCATTTTGTTATACTTGTTTTGTTTATTACTAATGTATTTGACAAGGTTTGTTTCAAATTTGTTACGCAGGTAATTGATTATTACAGCAAGAAGGGCATAGTCGCAAACCTTCATGCCGAGAAACCTCCCAAAGAGGTCACAGTTGAGGTTGAGAAGGTGCTCTCTTCTTGAAAGTGGGCTTATTGTGACCTTTTTCATTTTCATTATTGAGAAACACACCTCTTTTTTTGCTTTGTAGAATTGAGAATGGATTGTTCATCTACAGACTGTAGAGTTTTTGTTAGTTGGTATTTTGGAACACTCAAGTGAATCAATCAACTGACTTGCTATAATAAAGTTAAAAAGGTGCAAATGCACCTCATTGCAGAAAACTACTGACTTGATGGATGCTTGTATATACTATCTCAGCTTCATAGAGTTAGATTTATGTATGGATATTTTGATGTTGATTTGCGTTACTAAATTGGGATCTTCAAGGAGTGTCGTGGTAGATGTGCTTGTTTATTTTGGCATAAAAAGTCCAGTTTTGCAGAAATGTCAGTGGATTTTGGACGTTGGAATCACAACTTTATGCCCAGAATGTTTGTTTATCGGCAAGAGAAAAAGATATTTAGGCATATTTTTTTTTTAAAAAAAGATTAATGGTTAATTTGGCATAATCTGAAAAATGTTCATGCCAAAATATGTGTGATGGGATGTTTAAAATGCTAACGTGGCGATGATATCTCATTAATTTTTTTGTTGGCAGGTCTATCCGCTCATAAGAATTTATTTTTCATTGACATGAATTTGTTATACGATAGTCTCAACTAGATTCATGTCTCAGCCAATAAATTTATGTTAAAGAGGTGAATCACCTCATCAATTAACATTCATATTCGTCTGCTGTCTCAGCCAATAAATTTATGTTAAAGAGGTGAATCACCTCATCAATTAACATCCATATTCGCCTGCGTCCGTCTGAATCCATTTACTACGAATTTTGACCGAGAGTATTAGCCGATAAATCATAAATGAGATTTTTGTCACATTTATACATTCATGTATGTGAATTTGAGTGGGCGTTCATGCTAACGAATTTGTTGGTTGACATTCTTTTCTTTATCATAAAGCCATAAATGGAGTTAAATGCGAGATATGGAGTTTTTTTTTTTTTGTTGTTGTTGAAAGAAGTGCTATGGAGTTAAATAGTGTGATAAAACAAGAATATATATATATATATATATATATATTTTTGAAGAATAATTTAATTCAACCTGAAAAGACATCGTGGAAATGTCTGTTGTGTGCTAGCATCGTTGACTCACAGTTTCACAGTCTCACTCCCACACTTGGTGTTGGTGGTCGCAACTCGCAACCTAACAAGATCGAGATACACAGCAACACCGATTCATTCCAATCCAACATCAATGGGCGGTAATGGCAAATAGTAATGTCGATGCACCATCCTCTCATTGCAGTCCATTGATTCTGTTGGTTTCATTTCAGGTTCGACGAGTCTGTGGTTGGCTTCGAACCCCAGCAAGCGATGGGGCGAGCTCTTCTTCCTCTGCTACACTCCTTTCTGGCTCACCCTCTGTTTGGGGATCGTTGTTCCTTACAAGCTCTACGAGGTACGCTCTCTCCTTGTTTCGTTGCTCATTACTTAGATTCGATTTTAATTTGGAGTCATAGGCTTGCAATTTCCCAATTTAATGCACTGTTTGCTGGTCAACCAAATGTGGGACATGGAAGATGAATCTCTGAATTAAATAATCATTTAGTTTCACTGCTCTGGCCTCATAAATGAGTGTCAGATTCGCCTATTTTACCTCTTAATCTCGTAAATGAAAGAGAATGGTAAATCTCTTGTTATTGCTGTTACCATTCTAGATGATAGCTGAGAAAAAAGGTTGGCATTTTAATATTTGTATATTTGTTCTGGTTGAGGTTGGTAAACAAGTAAATTGAAGGAAGAAGATAGATAGGTAATTAAAAGCTCTTCGGTGTTTTTTTTTTCTTTTTCTATGGTTTTCAAGTACGGACAAAATTGAAGAAATTTGTATTTGGCTATACCCAATTGCAGTGCAGGGGATGGGAATGAAAAATTTGTACTGTATTGAAGGTATTTATTTTCCTTTGGCTGCTGAGCAAAGCCAAGTAGTTGTAAAGTCTCATTTGACTACTCATTTTCTTTTATTTCCTTTCTTTTAGCCAATTCTTCTGCAGTTGAACTGGATTTTAATGATTAATTTGGTAAAAGGTGAACTGAACTTTGGATATGTGTCAACACTCTCTCTCTCTCTCTCTTTCACTCGCACTAGTCTTTCCAAGAGAATAATGTAATCATACATGCCACTATGACAGAACTTCACAGAATTGGAGTATTTGCTTCTGGGATTGATTTCAGCAGTTCCCTCCTTTTTGATACCAACGCTAGTTGTTGGAAAGGTAATTTCTTAAGTATGTTATCTCTATCTTAAATGTTTACCTCATGGTTTTTCCTCTAAAACTTTGTAAATGAGATGTATCTGTCCTGTTGAATTAACCTTCATTTTCATATTATTGCAACATTTTAATGCTGCTCATTGATGCTATTGCACAGTATGTATTACAAATAGGTTTTATTTCAAGTATATGTTTGAAAATGTTATATCACAGAGTTGGTAGCAGAAGGCTTTTTTAAACAGTTAACAGACCCTCATGTTTCTCAAGAGTTTGCTTGAGATGCAGCACCCCTATCATTAGTTTTGAACAACCAGTTTCTCCCTTGAACTACCCCTGCAATTTCTATGATTTCATCCATTTGGAAGCACATTTGAGTTGAAGTGGGTTAGTTTCATTATAGGCAATTTTAGAGCCCGACAGATGTATATCCCAACAGGCCAGAAAAGCTGATTACTTAACCTCTTAATTCATTTTTGAATCATGGGTTTATATTGTTTTGTTGGAGTACCTTTGCAGGCTGATCGCAGTTTGTGCTGGAAGGATCGATATTGGGTCAAGGCAAGTATCTTCTTCTGAGGTCAAATCTTGTAGATAATAATTTTGATGAGTGCCAAAAAAGTTATAAAACTATGAAGCCTAATAACTGTAGGGATCTTGTAACATACGATTTTTAATCATCCTTTTAATGTATAATGTTGAGTTTTGACTTTTATGTTTAGCTGTAATTGACCCATATACTTGCTACTTCTTTGCGGATTTCCCTAACCTGTTAAGAACATTTTATTGTGTTTCTTATGCTAACAATGCTAATAATTTGTGAAGAATGAAGATCAAAAGGAAAAAGGATATTCACTTAGTCGATATATTTTTTATTAATTATAACCGAAGTTCCATTTTCACGGATTTCTTTGGGAAGGTTAAATTTTCGAAAAAGGCTGTTTGTAATTCAATATAGCATCATCTTGATTTATCCCGACTCTTGGACTAGTAGCTATCTTGGAAAACTGCTTCTCACACTCTTTCTTCTTCATCTTTATCATACTTTTTTCTATCTTTCAGTGAGATAATTATTAATGGATAAAAAAAAAGTTTACTCGTAGCTTGCAATAATGGTCAATATAGATGCATTTTTTTCTGCTTTCACATAAATAAACCTTTTACAGGAAGTTTCTTTTTCCCTGATCTTCTATTTTATAATTGTGGCAGGGTAGTCTCTGGGATATAATATTCAGTTATGTTGGGAATTACTTTTGGGCTCATTATTTCTTCACAGTTCTGGGAGCTTCTTATACTTTTCCATCATGGAAGATGAATAATGTGAGTTTGGAGATAATAGATACTCCTTAATTAGACGACATTCTGATTCTAATTTGTATGATCTCTTACTGTTTATTGGGATGACAATCTTATATAAGATACTTCTTTGTAGGTACCACACACAACTTTCCTTCTTACGCATGTTTGCTTCCTATTTTACCATGTAGCTTCAAACATGACTCTTCGCAGACTACGTCATTCTACTGCTGGCTTGCCTGAGAAAATTCAGTGGGCGACTGAGGCTGCCTGGATTTTGGCCCTTTCCTATTTTATAGCATACCTTGAAACTGTTGCTATTTCCAATGTAAGTCATAATTACTTGTTGAAAGAAAAAAGAGAATTCTAATTTTTTGTGGAATACTAATATGGCCTAGGCGAAGTAGATTGCGTGATCAGAGAGTTGTTTCTGCAATAGCATCCCAACTCCCAATTAATCTAGTCCCACTCTCGGATGACTTGCCCAACTAATGAATTGATGCACAGGCTGTGCTTGCTTTACTGCCTGAAATGTGCATAAATGTTGGTTTTGGAAGTTCATCAAATTCCCGCGTTTTCCAAATTCATTGTGGAAAATAATTTTCAAGTTCAATTTTCTGGATATACTGGCTGATATTGCTATGAAATGTTCCTATTGTTATACCTAAACTATAAATTACTTGCCTAATGTGGCCTGATCTTTCTTTTCTCCTATGTGCAGTTCCCTTATTATTCATTTGTTGATCGGGCATCCATGTACAAAGTTGGTTCTTTGTTTTATGCCATCTATTTCCTTGTGAGCTTTCCCATGTTTCTGAGGTATGAACCCAATCAACCACTCCATTTGTAATATTTCTAACTGCACTTTGTTTATGAGCATAAATATCAGTACAACTGTAGATTGTAGCGGTAGCAGCATCCTTATTATTTAAAGTGTTTTTTTTAGTAATGTATAGATAATTGTGGGACTATTCTCATGGCTCATAGTATGTTTTAGCTTATTCAGTTAAATAACCGAACTATGAAGCATAACTTGTAAGCCTATTTGGTGATGTATGCTTCAAAGTTTATTGGTTTCAAATGAAACATGCTTTCACAGCGCTAATTCTGGTTTGAGTGCTAGAAGCCTAGAAGGATAAAAAGACTGTCTGATAGAATATGGCCCAATAACTTTGGTGAGGTGTTGTATCTTAATGTTTGTAGATATTGACTCTTGATATAGTAATAAGGTTGCTTGTTGCAATGCAACAACAGTCTGTTTGAGAAAAACAAGAAGCATGTTTTCCTTGCTTTGACCCTTGTAAATGCATACTCCAATGATTCATAGTTAATTGAAGCAAAGAAAACATAGAGAAGGCTGATGGTAAATGAATATAATGATGGTAACAGTTCCTTTTGTGTGATTCACCAATTTGTTGCAGGATTGACGAGAAACCAGGGGATGCATGGGATTTAGCCAGAGTAGCTGTTGATTCCCTGGGTGCTGCAATGTTGGTCACAATAATACTTGATTTGTGGCGCATCTTTCTTGGACCTATCATTCCATCTTCAGCCACAAATCAGTGCTCTGAACCCGGGTTGCCATGGTTTCCGGGACATGCTCAAGACCGATAGCTGATTTCCCAGTTGAGGAAGCAGTCAGTCTATCCAATGACTCTAAAATATCTTCTAGTCAATGTTGCACATGTAGGTGTTCCTTAGCTGGGTTGGGATCGGGATCAGGATCAGGAAGCTCTACTTTGTATTTTGTTTCCACAAGTGTTGAACCAAACAATGACTTGCCAAGTTCCATATGCATTGTTTGCCAACAGTAAGAACAGAACTCATTTTTGTTGGCTGTAATAGATTTTCTCTCTTTTTATAATCTTACCACCATCTAACTAACTTCTCAATTTTTATTAAAATAGAGTTAAAGACATTTATTTTAGGATGATGTGTGTATAAAAATGAGTTATAAAAATTGAATCGTCATATAGTATTAGAAATAATAAAAAAAGGGTAAAAAATTCAATTAGGTCTTGAACTTTTGTGTTTAGACCCGATTTGCGTACTGAAATTTAATGTCCCTGAGCTTTTTCTATATTGAAAATAGTTCATGAGCTTTCAAATATAGACTCAATTTAGTACGTAAACTTTAGATAAAAGCTCTAAAGGGACCATTTTGAGTGAAAAATTAGGGACCAAATTAAGTACAAACACGAAAGTTCGTGTATCAAATTGGTTCTTTAATACCTTAAGGTAGTGGCGCAGTTGACTAAACAAGTTGCGTGAGTGGGAAGAACACTTGTGTTCGGTCCCCGTTCAACACACCCTTGTGGAGATTAGTTTGAGTGTGATATAACGGTTTAAAGGTGTCACGCTTAGGAAACCAATGGTTTAAACCGATTTTTTTTTGTTTTTTTAAATTTTTTTAGAAAAAGCGACGGCACGTGACTTGCGCCTGCTTGCGCTTCTAGTTAATGAGGAAGCCCGATTGCGAACAACCAGTTTTCTTTCTCGTCAAGCTCAAGCCTGGTTCGACCATCTTCTGCATCGCTGAGATCTTCAATTCTCCATTACTCATTCAAGGTACGAACATTCTAGGGTTTATGTTACTCGCCTATCTATCCTCTCTATATTTGCGTCCAATTGAACTCAAATTCCTGTTAAATAAAAGTTTTTTTTTTTGTTTGTTTCGATTTCGATGCTTTTATTCATAGATTCGTGTGTCCTGCGGAGTTTGCTTATTTTCTGCGGTTATTCTACAGTCTGTTTGATCTTGAATAACCTTTTGTGTGGTAGCCGATTAAGAAATAGAGTTGATGAACCCATTCTTAGGTGTTTTGCCGTTTCTTTGTGTTATTAGGTTTAGTGGAGAGTGAAAGGGTTTGTCTTCTCTCGGTGTTAGATATAGCCAAATGGAAAGGTCAGAGATTATTTTTTCTTCCAGAGAAACAAACAGAACTTAGTGCAGTAATGTCTAGCTATTTGCTGCCCTCGAAGTCGGACTTCATTTTTTTGTTTTTGTGAATGAATACTGTTGTATGCTTTAATTTTTCATGACTCCTTAGTGATGGCAGAGTATTTTGGACTTCACTTGTTGATTTATGAGAGAATTTTAAGAATAGTCCTGGATTATTGATGAATGCTAAATTGTTTTAGTTAACGAGAAACTCCTGCTTTGTACTTTGTTTGACCACTTATTGCTATCCTATTAATGATCCATGTTATCTTCTGAACTCAAATTATTGTAACTTGAAAGGAGTTCAGAAATCCTGAAGATTTTGTTTTATGATTGTCAGACAACATTTGGTTTAAAACTTTAAATTTAATCAATTATCTTGTATATGTTTATTTATTTATTTATCTTATTCATATCTAATGGTGGTTTCATTTTTCTTGTAGGTTTATAACCATGAGGCTTGATACAAGTGGTCTGGAATCCTTCTCTACTCAACTAGGATTCAGCAGTGAGCTGGGTGGAGGAGTGATTACTGATCCCTCTTTTGAGCTTCCCTCTGCAACTGATGTAAGTACTAAGTTCCTAGTTTGTAGGGTGTAGTAATTTTATTCACTCGACCACACAAGTTGGAAAAAGAGATGTAAATTACTAAATTAGAAAGAAGGAAATATCCATTCGTGACCCATTTTTTGCATTCCACTTTCTTGGTTATGCTCAAGTTGATCATATTGTTTTATTCATTTTTTTTCAGTTTGATGGCTTTGTGAAAGAAGCCATACAAATGGTGAAGCCTGCTAAAGGAACTACAACACTTGCTTTCATATTTAAGGATGGGGTAATGGTGGCCGCTGATTCTCGAGCTAGCATGGGAGGGTATATATGTATGTACTGTGATCAACAATTTATTTTTGCTCAAACCATTCTTTTTCACATACCAGAAACTTATCTAACTACTATAACCCAACCTTGAAAATAGCAATGCATGACCACCTTAAAGTAAGCAAAGGGAAGAATAGGGTGGAAGATACAGAAAAATTATGAAACACATTTGAGACCGTGTTTTCATTGGTATTTGTTTGCATGCTAATATATGATAAACATTTCTTAATTTTGGAGAATGCTTGGGTTTGATATAAGGATGGTGATTTTCTTGTTACCCTGGACTTCTCTATCAGGATAAAATCCATTCTTTAGATGTTGCTTTCTAATTGATCTAAATGTTTCTCATTAAAAATCGGCCATTTCACATCAAGGTCGCAACCTAAACTACGAACAAGTCTTGCTTTAAGTGTATTTAAGAGTTTATTCTTTAACATGACATTGACAGGCTCCCTGTTACTCTATTTTGAGAACTATGATTGAATAGCTTTTATTCACTATTCATTGGTGTGATGCTAGTATTGAAGTTATGACATCAAATGGATAAACATTACATGAATAGCATAGCATGCTAGAACTTAAGGGACTTGTGATAATCTAAGTTTACTTTGATTTCGTCATCTCTCTCATTTTTTTTCCAGCAATTGTACTTCATTAATTAGAATTCCCAAGAAGGGAATAATAAAGATAGGTACAAAAACCAAGAGGAGCATATAATAACTTCAATAAAGAAAAGAGTGAAAAGGTTGAACACCAAACCCAAAACCATTGAGAAGATAAAACACCTAGAAAAGAGTTGCTAGGAGAAAGAGAAGGCTAACGAGATTCCTTAGATAAAAACGAATGATCATAGTAAATGGTAGCCAACCAGGTTGTCTAATGGCCCAAATGAGTAACCAGGTTGGGCTTGACCCGATAGGATTGAGATCGCCGGAGGAGGATGAAGGCTGAGCGGACAGCCATGAGTTGCTCTGAAGAGACATAGTTGATGAGCATTTGTCCTCACAACAACTGACAGGAAGAAGGATGGGCCGTAGTTGGGAGGCACCACCATTGCCACGTTCCCGGACCTCGCAGAGTTGAATGGTAGTTGAAGGGGCACCCAGTACTGTTTTGTGTTCTTGCTAAAAGCAGTGTCGGTGATGATGAGAGGTTCATTAGAGAAAAACTATGACGAGTGCTGCTGATTGGTGGTCACGAGAGCTGTACGTGAGCAGAGGCATAATGCCAGCAAAAACTGAAGCACCGATGATGAAGATAGAAGTTGGAGCCTCCCGGAAGAAACATTGAAGATGGTGAGGTGATGACCACCAAGCTGCTGGAAAAGAGACTTGAGTGATGGTGAAGATATAGGAAAGCCAAAACATTGACGTAGATGATGAAAATTCCATTGAACTAGAGCACCGGTTAGAAACCTTGAGAGTTTTCTTTGGTTGGTTAAGAGGATTGCAAGACTGATAGCATTTACTGAATGGCTTTTGTTTTCCTCAAATAGTTAATATTCAATTCACATCTTTAAATCCTTTTTGAAATGTTTTTTTAATCATGCTTTCCTGTACTGTGCAGCATCTCAGTCGGTGAAGAAAATTATTGAAATTAATCCTTACATGCTTGGTACAATGGCTGGAGGAGCTGCTGACTGCCCGGTTTGGCATAGAAATCTCGGCATCAAGGTAAGTCACATATATTTCTTTTCTTATGTAGATTGAAACTTTGCAGTTTCTAGAGTCTGTGTTGCTTTTCATTTGAAACCTTTAATGTCATGGCGACCTATACACTCTTGAATTACAATTGCTCAATTCTTGAATTGTGTGCTAATTTGATTGGTTATACTTGGAAGCTCGTTGTTTGCTTAAGTGAGTTTATTTATAGGTTTCACGTGTCTGCACAATTCTTGTTAGCTTTTGTATTGTGTATTTTATTACTTATGTTTGTCTCTTAGTCTTTTTAATGTTTGATTCTTTCTATGTGCATTTTTAGGTATTGGGTAAACTCTTAGCTCTTTCTCTTATTTGGGTTTTCTGATTGTAGTGTCGATTACACGAGTTGGCAAATAAACGTAGAATTTCTGTGACTGGGGCTTCAAAGCTGCTTGCTAATATTCTGTACTCGTATCGTGGAATGGGCCTCTCTGTTGGAACAATGATTGCAG